>JAZGTJ010020143.1:0-10545 GCA_036877575.1 Botia almorhae | reverse complement strand
TATCTACTATCTACCCAATTACCACAGGCATAATTCAATAACACTCTACTTGCACACTGCTGGTGACAAAAAGCCCTCTCTCGGACCATTGCACAAACAAAAGGCCAAACAACATGCACTACTTAGCCAGCTGAATAAAGACTTTGCCAGTCTGTCACCAGAGGAAAAGAAACACCCTGTAGTGACGGTAGCAGACACACTTAACCCCTTAACACAGCAAGATGTTCAATGTGGGATTCAAACAGATGTCTTCCAGGGTGTACTCACACTAGGCAGTTTGAACCGTGCCTGAGTGTGTTTGACCACCAAAGCGTGGTTCGCTTTGTGTGAGAACTAGTGTGAGTGCTCCGAACCGTGCCCGGGCGCGGCTCGTTTAGTTCAGTTGGACTCGGGCGCGGTTCGCATGTAGTGTGAGCGCTAACCGTGCTAGAGCACGGAACAAGACGCATGACGTCACGTTTTGCGACGATTCGGTGAAAGTTTTCGTGCCACAAAGGCGATAGATCTGTTTAACAACAGGCTGTGAGAGGGCTGTGGACCACCGCGGACCAAACGACTCAAAATTATCCACAAAGTAAACAGAGCGATGGACTCCATTGCGTTCAGCAAGAGCGCCGCTCTTCCTGTTTATCCCGAAACTGCCGCACCATAATGAAGTAGGCGTGCTCGTAAGCGTGACGTAAGCGTGCTCCAGCACGAATGCTGAAACCCTATGTGAGTGCAGGCCAGAGGGGGAGTGGGGAGTGGGGACAATCGTACTCGGGCCCGGTTCACGGCAATCGTGCCTAGTGTGAGTACACCCCCAGACTAATGTCAAGACACCCTCCAAATGTGCCACTGGGCCAGCTTCATAAAGATAAGGCTGAGTTCTAGGGGAAGCATAATACCACTCTACCTGCCTGCTGCTCTAGGAAGGGCAGAGGACCTGCCATAATAATAAGGCTAGTACTTTGCACACATGCCAGAGGATCAGAAATCTGAGGGAAGCTAGAGAATGGTTTGCACCAACCACCCAGAACTAATGTCCTCTTTTTCATTTGATAAGTGTTTAATGAGAAGGGATTTAAACTCCACCTTCGAGGCATTCTTCTGGCCAGGAGAGCTTAAGGGGAGAAGAGGGCCTGTATTGGACTCATCTCTTAATTTAACCCTTACAATGCTTCTTCCAATTACTCAAACACTTTCGGTCCCAGACAGAAAAATAAACTCCAAATATACAATGAGGGGGGCTGCAAAACATACTGGCAAGCTGAAATCGGGGAGAAAGGGCAGGTTCATGGGAGCTTTGCAGCCATAGTTTCTCTGCTGTAGATTTTAAACCTGTTCAGTGAGTTTGAGTACGTAATACAAGCATCATTATAAGAGCAAATATGCATATCAAGAACAATTGTGGATTTTTGTTTTTAATTAAACTCACTGTGAGTTTTTATTTTAATAAGTACCATTGAAAAATCTCTTTTGAAAAAAAATGCTATTTAACTAGTGTAACTTATATAATATACTTATATAATATTTAATGTTTATTCCATGTATTCTGAGACATACATGAATGTTTCCAGGCCAAGCCCCGGATATCCACTCACCATTAACACATTAAGTTGAATTATCCAACACCACTCAGAAGCATAGCAGAAAAGACTGGACTAAGAAGTGTCAACAGTTCAGTAAACTTAGACAAAACGAAAGAAAATATATGATTTAGTTTAGATGTAAATGTTACAGCCAAGCCACCGGAGGTGGGTTAATATATTTATATCCAGATGTGGCACACATATTCATAGTAAAATAGGCATTGTCTTAATGTAACATTTTACTAAGAGAGAATGGCAACTTTTCTGTCAGGGAGTCAGAGATATGTGCCATTGTATTTATTATTGAACCTGTGTTAAAATGTGCCAAATGTATAGAGCTAAGGCAAACATTCCCTGCAGATTTTTGAAGTGAAGTAAAAGTGACATATTGAGAACATAAAGTGAACTGAATAGGTGAATGTCTTAGAGAGTGATCTGGTACCTCATTGTGAGAACAATCAGACATCACTCGTTTACAGAATGTAGTTGGCAGGAGGGAACATTTATCTGAAGGATAAATTGAGGTAAGAGGGTGATGTTTCAGTGTCTGTCCTGAAGGCCAGGGTCATTTTTAATAAATTAAAATTGAATGCGGGTGGCTGCGGGTAGCCAGTGGAGAGAGAAATGGGGGGTGTGACATGGGCTCTCTTTGGCTGATTGAAAACAAGATGTGCTGCAGCATTCTGGATCATTTACAAGGGTTTGGTCACGTTGGCTGGAATGCCAGCCAGAAGGGCATTGCAGGAGTCCAGTCTGGACAACAAAGGTCTGATTTTTCTGATGTTTTAGAGCACATACCTGCATGACCGAAAGATTTAACCCATCCAGTGAGTTGTGAACACACACCTGGAGCAGTGTGCAAGAAATGGGGGAAAGTTGCCTTGCTCCAGGGCACATCAGTTGTTTCCTGGCCTCTCTGAACCATTAGGCCATGACTGCCCCAAAGTACTATATTTAGAAAGTACTTTAGGATTGTGTATATTTCCATAACAAATATTACGATAAACCGAACTGTGATGTGTCGGATGCCTGCAGTTCGACCAGAATGCAGTGATTCCAGCCACAATGGTAGAACAATAACAGCAGCAGCAGGCAGAACAGGGAAAACAATTACAAAATGCTGGTTCAAACCAGGTAGGAAGTGCAAATCTGACAGTAGGTTAAGACTCACAGGAGATGAAATTAAAATGATTAAACAAAAAAAAATACAGTAGGAGAAACGGCAGCCAAAGCACATCAGCATCAGTGTTTTGTTCCCTGAGGTGTAATTATAACATTAATGAAGTTTTCTGCCCAAAAAAACATTTGGAATTATGTCATTTATGCTTGTTTTAGTCATTTACTATTATTTTAGTCCTGTGATAAAATTCAATTCACATTTATTTGTATATCTTTAACGTGTATGACTGGGTAAAGTCTTAGCCAATGAACAGCACATCCAGGAACAGCACAGTATTTGACTGGCCCCTATACTGCTATCACAAATGTATTGCGAGTGTAACAAGGCCTTCAGATCCACTAGCTTCTCCAAAGTATTACAGCCTGTTTTTTGGTGAGGACTTTTTAGGCTATGAAACTTGCATGCATTAATGATAACAATACTTCTATGTTAAAAGATCAAGGAAAATTTCTCATGTCATGATCTCTTTAAATACATACAAACAAAAATGTCCATTTCGGATGTAAAGTTTACCTCATATTAGTGCAATTATAAGTAAAATAGTGTAATTATATTACCTTACCTTCATTTTGGCCAAAATTTAAGGCAATATAGCATGTATAATCTAAAATCTCACAATGCAGTCCTGTAATTTTTAGGGACAAGATCCAAAAAATTGTACTTTAAAAATCATACTTTTACTGTAAAAATTGTAATTATATGATACTATACATATGTTTTTATTTAATACTGAATTACTTCAATCTGTATTACATTAAGTCTCTGTATACTGTTGTCATGAACGCTTAAAGAACGCAGTTGCAGAGCATCTTAACTGAAAATGCACTTTATTTTAACAAAGAAGTCCCACAAAGGGAAGAACAAGAACCAAAACTAGACTTAAAATACTTAAAACAAAAAACAAACGAGACTAGATATATATATTAAGTTTAATATATTAATATATATCAAGACACAATGTAGTTGTCACAGTCGACTATGAGGAACCTCAATTGCAGACAGCGATTTAACAAAAGATACTTTATTTAACAAAAAAACAGAAAACAAAGACCCAGAAGGGAGCAAAAACCCAAATACCAGGAATGAAACCTGAATAAAAACTTAAAACGAAAATCCAAAGAACACAAAAACAAGAAGCCAAAACAGGTAACAAACAAAAAAGATATGCTTTGCACGGCAACAAACATTTTAAAACAACATAGACCTTTACAGAACATTACAACATTCAACAGAAGTGGTCTCAAACATTACAGAAAAATGGTACAAAAACATCAGAAGATTACCGAGAATCTCAAACAAAGACAAAGACATTGACAGAACTTCGACATTGACTTCGACCTACAAACCGACATGGGACAGCAAACACGAGGGCATTAAATAGAACTGAAAACAAGGACAAACAGGTGTGCGAAATGAACTGAGAACGAGGAAACCAGGGAGCGGGGTCAAGACACGTGACCGGAGAGCACATGGCAAACGTAAACAAACAGAAGCCATGTGCTTCCACAGAAAACAAAGACCCAGAGCGTGAGTCTAGATCCAGAATCCCAGAAACCAGAACCAAGACTAGGATGAGTCAGGATCTAAACATCACATTCTGACACAGAACACTGGGGATGTCAACCCCCCCTCCCGTTAAAGGACGCACACCACGCACACCTAAGAGGGACTCTCCGGAGACTGAGCACACCGAGTCGGGAGCTCAATGGAAGCGAACCCCAGGCACAGACCCCAGCAGTATATGAAACTTGACAAAATTCCACTAGTAGGAATCAACAATATCAAACAATACACCAGCACAAGACATTATGATCTGACACAAAAGACAGGGCTGTCAGGATCTTGGCATGAGAATTTAGAAAAAACCAAGACAAGGAAGCCAGGACCCTGATAACTATATACAGTGCTAATCAAGACAAGTGTGTCAAAAGCCAAGTAGTTGCTTTGTCTTAGTAAAAAAAATATGGTTTGTTTGAAAACCATACCTTCACTTTTTTCATCAAGTTATTTTATTTTATTGTGTTTCATACTGTTGTTCTTCTTTCAGCACAAAATAACTCCCATATATCTGTCTGTTGATACATGCAGGTTTACACCAATGGTAAATGTAATCTAGTACAGGATTACCTCCTTACTTGCTTTCTTCTTTCATACATTTTTCTTTTCCCATCAGATAGGATAAGCAGTACAGATTTTGTGATTTGATATGAGCAGAGAGAATATTATTTTCATTAAAAGCAGTCTTAAAGAAACTGTTGGGAATTTGGTAGAGCATAAAGAAGTCAAAAGAGTTTTGAAAATTAGCCTAATCCCACCTAACAAACGACATACCAGTTACGTAATTTATTTGTACTTATTTATATTTTTTGGTAATTTATTGTGAAATTTATTTAATTACCATTACATTACCAAGTCACAACATAGCAGTGCCGTGTCAGATAGAACTGACACTGCAGTGTCAGATAGAACTGAGTGTCCCCCTCACAGTGTAGTTCTCACCCGATCTGCTGAGGCCATCACAACCTTGAAGAAACAACTCAAAACACATCTGTTTCGCAGACACTTAACTAATTCCTTATGCTCTGATGTTCTTTCCTATATAAAAAATAAACCCTTCTTCTGTTCATCCTGTCTGTAGCATCAGAATACAATTTCCACTTGTAAATGTAGCTTTATAGACTTGGCTTGTTGGTTCCTAGGACAAAATGTTAATGTTAAATCTTATCATAAACAAGATAAATGATTATCAGTACATTAATCATGCTAATTTGGAATGCTGAAAATTCCTTACTTGATTGCATTGTTATTTATTTTAATAATAATAAATTGTAGTGAAGAGTAAAATCACTGAAAGCAACTTAGATAGATCGCAGCCTCAGGCCCTTTTCCAGGTGTGTGAGGACAGTCCAACTCTCTGTCAATAGGGACATCTAAAATATTGTTATGAATTACATTTATATTAAATACATCTTGAACATGTAAATCAATAACTATTAATAATCTTACCTCATAAATTCTGAATAAGACTCTCCCCCATTATAAATATAAATATCCTCATCGAAATGCATGCCATTAAGAATGCCAAGGTCATGGGTTCGATTACAAGGATTGCACATACTCAGAATCATTGTATAGTATAATGCAAAGTAAGTTGCTTTGGATAAAAGCGTCTGCCAAATGTAAATGAAATATTCTCTATTGAAAATGTATTGAAAGCATGTAAGGTAATTTTCTTAATGGTATGTAGTTAAATATCATTCTCCTCAGTATGGCAACATGCTTTTTTATGGCAATCAAACAACAAATGCTCAGCTTCCCTCTATTGTTCTCAATTTTCTTACCCCAAGCACTGTGGGTCCTTTTTTCCCAAAGCAGTTAAATAAAGACACAACTTGGCTGCCCAGTAAGAGCTGTAATCTTTTGGTTTTCTTCCAGACTCTGGCTTGTGTTTGTTATTCCTCTGTTCACTGTGAGAAGGAAAAAATGAGTTTGAGTGATCTCAGACACTGGTGAGGCGTGATGCCGTCAGTTAAACAGGCAACAAACTTAGTTTCACTGGGAGGAAGTGGAGGCAGTGGAGGAAGAACTAAGTCACGCATGTACCCCAACAAAGTGTTGTGATTAAGACTTGTGATTAAGTTTAATTCTTGATCTACGTGTTCTCCCAAAATCACAATAAAAGAGCCGCTTCCTTGAGCAATGAAGTGACGTCAAAGGATATGAGAGACTGATTGAGCATGTTTAAAAAGAAGAGATTCAAAGGCCACCTGAGCCATGAATGGAGGCATTTCTCTTATTATAACATATATATATATATTGTAGGTCTTAAATCTGCCTGACTGACACAATCAGGCAGATGACACATTTTTTACATTATGCATTTATGCATTTGGCAGGCACTGTGGCTGCGTTTACACTGCAATTCTTAATGCTCAGATCTGATCTTAAGTCCATATCCGATTTTTTGGCCTGCCTGTTTATGCTTACGCCTCGTATTCAATCCATGTGTTTACATTTATCTCCTGGCCAAAAAGATTCCAGTTATTCACTAATATGAGTGCTATGATTGACCCTCAGATGGACATTTGCTAATTTATCTATTCAAAAGTCAGTTAAAGTACACCCAATAGCAATTAATTAAAGCAAAAGCATTTTTTTAAATGCTGCCATCATAAAGACCGGTTTAATGTTTTTCACATCAGTGACAAGGCAACTCCATATATCCTTATAACCTCCTTATATTTGGCTTTAATGCTCTTTATTTTGCATTGACATTGCAGCCAGGTTCGGTACATGTGCAAAATGATAATGTTCAATTCGATCTGTCAGATGTGTACAAAAAATTAGATTTTTTGTGCCAGTGTAAACGCAGTCTGTGTGTGTGCCGCATATGTGTGTGCTGCTGTCTGTGCAGGCTGTCTGTCAAAAGAAAGCAAGAAAGTTTAGCCCCCTCCCTGTGTATGACTCTTAAGTGCTTAAGGAAAGAACATTCTGCCCTTGTTCTAGCAAGTACGTGCACTATGAGCGCTTTACAATTAAATAGCCCACGTGAAGCTCATCATCTTTGAAGAGACTGGTGCTTCCCACCAAGCCATGCGGAACAACATCCTCAATTGTAGGGAAGGCATTTCAGGCAGCAGGTCAAAGCTCAGAATTGGCAGGGCTATAGATAATGAGGCCTTCTTGGACATCCGCTGGGCCAAATATATTTGTCTGTCCGACCAAGCAGACAGCCCACAACATCAGCCATTCTATAGTGCTGTGGTTTCCAAAGAGAGGCAACTGTGGTTAAATCTCATGGGCATCAAGGACAGAGCAAAGTCTTTTTCAGGTCTTCTTGTAGAGATTGGGGACATGCTCGCCACACTTAGCAGCCTGAAAGGAGGGTGGGCCATCGTCTTTACTAAAAAAAAATCCTAAGGCTTTTGCACTCAGAACTGTGGGGGTGTGATCCCTCGGGACAGGGCGCATGGAATTTTATCAAATAGCTCTTTCTTGACTCCCTCACGACACCGCCGTTCCATCCCCGCCACCTTTGGTGCTTTGGGGGGGGCAGCGGTTTCAAATGAAATGTTAAATGTTCAGTTGCTTCCTGTTATATCTCGGAGTACAGAGGACTTAATGCCTCTCCAACAAGAGAAGCTGGCAGCATGAAAACTACCGCCAAATATTTCTCCCTGGGTCTTAAGGACAATAGAGAAGGTTTACAGAATACAGTTTTCCCACCCACCCTCCACATTTCAATGGTGTGGTTCTCACTATTGTAAAACTGGAATTGATGCATTTACTGTCACAAAAGCTGCAAACTCTTCTGGGCAAAGGGGCCATAGAGCTGTTCCCCTCCCAGAGAGAGAGTTATTATTCAGGCTATTACACTCTGTACTTTCTGGTCCCCAAAAAATAAAAAAGGGGGTCTGCATCCAGTTTTAGATGTTTGCGGCCTGAACCATTTTCTCAGGACATACAAGTTTAAGATGCTGACGATTAAAATAATCATTCATATAGAAATTCAGACAGAACACAGGAAGTTTGTGAGGTTTGCTTTCGGGGACAAAGCTTCCCAGTATTGGGTCTTTCCATTCAGCCTAGCCATGTCATCAAGCACACACACAAAATGCATGGATGCAGCTCTGACTCTGTTGGAACTCCAGGGCATCCGAATTCTAAATTACATAGTTGACTGGTTAATTCTGGCCCAGTCTCAGGATCTTGGGCTTCGACATCGGGATGTTGTCCTTGCTCATCTTGGGTCTCTGGGGTTAAGGTTCAACGCCAAGAAAAGCATTCTCTCTCCTGCCCATAGGACAACATACACTAGATTGCCAAAAGTATTCGCTCACCCATCCAAATAATTGAATTTAGGTGTTCCAATCACTTCCATGGCCACAGGTGTATAAAATGAAACACCTACTGCTTCTACAAACAAGAATGGGCCGCTCTCAGGAGCTCAGTGAATTCCAGCATGGTACTGTGATAGGGTGCCATCTGTCCAGTCCAGTCAAGTCCAGTCATGAAATTTCCTCGCTACTAAATATTCCACAGTCAACTGTCAGTGGTATTATACTTTGTATTGCATTTGGCCATACATCACCAAGTACAATGCAAAGCGTCAGATGCAGTAGTGTAAAGCACACCGCCACTGGACTCTAGAGCAGTGGAGACGCGTTCTCTGGAGTGACGAATCTCGCTTCTCCATTTGGCAATCTGATGGATGAGTCTGGGTTTGGCGGTTGCCAGGAGAACGGTACTTGTATGACTGCACTGTGCCATCTGTAAAGTTTGGTGGAGGGGGGATTATGATGTGGGGTTGTTTTTTAGGAGCTGGGCTTGGCTCCTTAGTTCCATTGAAAGGAACTCTGAATGCTTCAGCATACCAAGAGATTTTGGACAATTCCATATAGACTAACAATTAACAATACAATTAACTAACAATTAATCCTATTAACAATAGGATGCCAGTTCATATGCATCTAAAGGCAGATGAGTGAATACTTTTGGCAATATAGTGTATCTAGGGGTTGTATGGGACTTGGTCACTATGCGGGCACAGCTGTCCCCATCACATGTCGAGTCCATTCAAAATGCTCTGATATATCAAGGTAGGTAAAGAAATTACTTTTCATCACTTTCAAAGAGTTCTGGGTCTCATGGTGGCTGCTTCCACTGTGATATCTTTGAGCCTCCTGCATATGAGACTGTTTTAGTTGTAGCTCAGAGTTAGAGGATTTCATCTGAGAGCCAATCTCCAGAGGTAGATAAGGGTGATACACAGTTGCCTATATAACTTACTTACCTATATAACTTACAACTTACTCTGTGGTTCAGATCCTAGTTTCTCACCTTGGGTCCCAGTCTAGGTGCTTGTTGTTGTCACAAGATGCTAACGACCAATGCTTCCCATATGGGCTGGGGTGCAGCCCAAGGGATCTGGAAAGGCTATTATTTGTATATATCTATTATATCGGCCCATCAATAGCCTTGAAATTATATTATTTTTGAATGATATTATTAATGATGTATACTTCTGAAGTACTCTGCTCTGAGGCTCTGAAGTACTTCTTCCACCAGCTAAGTGGCTACCATGTCCTCCTGTCATTGGACAATACCATGGTAGTTGCCTACAAAAATCGCCAAGGTAGACTGTGCTTACGTCATCTAAACAAGCTAGCTTACCAGCTTCTGCCATTGGGGACGATATTTCATCCTTGGTCAGAGCTTTGGAATCTTCATGTTTGGTCCCTGTAGGAGACCAATTAATGGATGCTGGGCTCCAGCCAATGTGATGGAAACAATTTGTGTTCTAATGCTTCCTCCACAAGTTATGTCCTTAATTGGTAACTTTTTAAAAGATGGCATTTTGTACACCCTGTTTACCATGTTATCTGTTTATCACCAGGCATATGTCCTGCTACTCTAAGTTTTTGTGGCTGCCATTTTGAATTGCCATGCTCTGTAAGATGTTTTTTCTCATGATTATTGCTTCTTTAAAGAGAATTGGGGATATGCAGGCTTTGTCAGTCTCACCATCCTGTTAGACTTTGCCTCAGGACATATAAAAGCTATTCTGCACCCTCACCCTGTCTGTCTTCCTAAAGCTCCATTTTTAACCATGCATCCAGTCAAAATCCAATCAAACACAGAAAATCAAACAGGAATAAACACTCAGAAATGTATGCAATGCAAAACAAGACTTTGCACTGCAGATCTGTAGAGACCGGGTTATATAGGGTTTGGTTAATTGTCCACAGATGATGATTATTTCTGGGAAGGATGCATGATGGGAATTGTACGGAA
>JAZGTJ010020142.1:0-10545 GCA_036877575.1 Botia almorhae | reverse complement strand
CAACAGCTGATTTGAAGCTCTACCATTTACATATTTCTATACTCAGATAACAACAAGAATCTGAGCACAGTGCTGTAGACATGTAACTGTACTTTAGCCTATATCTGGATCAATGATTACAGACTGCAGAGCTTGAGCTTTGAAATTCAGGTTAATAAATCAGAGATTAGTCATGACTTGGCCTTCATTTGCGTAATAAATTAGGTTAAATTAAAATCAAGTGTGCATGATATCTGTATGTAACAGTGTGATGGCTGTCATTAGGGGAACATTGTCCCAGGCCCTCTGGTGAGTGTGGGACCTGTAGGGTATAGCTTACTCACTGGGCCCCATGAAAAGGGTGGTCATCTATTAAAATTTTAGCCTAAGGCCCTTTAAATTTTGGCAATATGGTCCTGTAACTTTGGTGCATAAAACTAGTTTAAAAACAAATTAATGCCCGTGTAATAAGCTATTGTGTTTGCATTTTGCTTTTGTTTGATTAATTTAAAATGACAAAGTTGCAAATCATGTTGAATGACGTCAAGGTTATAACATCACGCTGGAGCTTTTCTGACAGCAGCCGATGCCATTTAAGGGCAACCCTGTCTGACGTGCTTTACCTAACTGTAGCTCAGCTGTTGCGTATAACCAGTTTGAATATTTTATGACGACTTAATAAGCTGATTGTCATAACCACCTCATTGGTCAAATCTATAAATAAATGACTGGAGATTTGTGCATAACAAACCATCTGCACAAAGTGTTCATCATCCTTGCTTAAAATAAATCCATTACATTACTGGTGTCATTAAAAATTGTTTTCAAGCATTATTTCTGCTGACCGGCAGTCTGAACTCCCACACCTTCAGGAAAGAGTACACACACACTGCCCTGAATCACTTCCTGAGGCTGTGGTTGCCATTGGGTTTAGACCAGTGCAAACACAGTCACAGATGCGGCATGGGAACAAGCTGGTGTCTTTAAGGTCCACTGAACTCTGTGGAAAAGCGTGACTGTGCCACGTGAGACAGAACCACTTTTCCTTTCATGGGCCGAGACCACAGCACATCTGTAATGATGACAGTTCAGTATGACATCACAACACAACACTGGAAAGGTCCATGTGACCTTAAACCTGCAGCTTGTGGCTGTCGCACTAGCTGGGTTTTAAGATACACTCTTAAAAAAGTGCTTCACAACACCATAGAACTTTTTAAGCTGTATGGCTCCAAAAATAACCTTTCTGTTTCAAAAAAGGTTCTTTGTAATGGAAAAATGTTCTTCAGACTATAAAAGGTAAGAAAGAAATGGTTCTTTTTAAGAACCTGTGGCTGAATGGTTCTTTGGGGAACCATGTAGAAGAACCATGTAGAAGAAAAATGGTTCTTCTACAGCATCTTTGGAGAACCTTTTGTAGTGCATTTTTTAAAGAATGTAGTTTTAAATAAATGCCAAATGCTAGACATGTCAAATATACTGGAGAAAACAAGATCTACAAAAATCTGTCAAGCTACATAGTAATGACAAGCCTCCACAGATCTATGCTTAGAGCTTGAGATTTAATCCAACACCCCCTCTCCTAACAGTGTATATAATATTTACGTTGTCTTCGCACTCCACAAAATCACTGTTGGCTTGCCAACAGTGCACACCTTATATAGTGCCATACCACAAGAGTCCTTCCAACCAGCATGCAGTATTTATCAGAGCTGCGCTATTGCCGAAATAACCACACAATAAAACACAGCCAAACAAGTTCACATCAGTCCAGAGAAATGCTGGAAGGAAAAAGGCGACAGCTCTACAGCAGTGTTTGAAATCAGACCTTTTCTGCCAACAGAAAGGCAAAAATAACTACAGATGTACAGTGTGAATTACTGATGCCTGAATGTATTGCATCTGTGAAGTTTAACTTAAGAGGTGTCATTTTTGGCAATGATTTTAAGTGACACACACTTTATTGCAAATAATGTGTACATACTGTTTCCCAGAATAAATATCTAAACATTAAAAAATTGTTACTGGCAATGACTTTTGAAATTAGACAATATGGAATCTTATAAAGATCTGTCACTATGATTCAGCTAGACAACAGGATTGGTTACTGGGTTTTGATGGGGTGATCACAAAGCTCTGGGCTTCAGAGACAGCCTTCAGAGTTGTGTTAGTTTGTGTGTTTTCTGCTCAAAATAGGTAAAAATAAGTTCTACCTCACACTATCCTTAAATCATAACAGATGAGAAGCTGTAAATATACAGCTGAGAAGATAAAGTAAAATGATACAAATAACTTTCTGTTGTGGCACATGTGAATCTGAAATGTTTGTTAGAATGTAACATCATTCTCTCCAGGTTAAACGTTTGTGGAAACATTTTTGTGTTTTTGAGGAAAAACATTCTTTCTGGCAACAGCACTTACAGTAAGACAAATACCGCAATACTCCCATCAAAAACTGTGAGATATATTACAGGAGCTGTACCTTTCACCTCAGTGTTACTTCAAAGCATTTTCAGATGCATACAGCACTGCAAGACAGCAGTTATAAATCACTAACACAGAGAGCCTTATGACCTGAACAAACACTTATTGACTGGAGTCAATGAAACATCATTTTTTCCCCATGTAAACATCTTTGTTTACATAAGTGAATACAGCCTAATATTATACAATGAGTTTACCTACAAGAATCTTATGCTGATGATTCTAAGATTACTGCGGTTGTAATTGGTTAAGCTTGATGTTAGAAGAGTAATGGTTTAACTTTGTCTTTTCAGGACTGGAATCTTACATGGTACACACCACACCCAGATCTCACCCAATGCTTCCAGCACACAGTTCTGGTGTGGTTCCCCTGTTTCTATCTCTGGGTTTGTGCCCCTTTCTACTGCTTGTACCTTAAATTCTACGACCATGGACGCATATCGATATCAAGCCTTTGCTGTGCCAAAACGGTGAGTCATACTAGCCACATCAAGTCATTGTTAACTAGACTCCTAAACTTTATACTAAAATAGGCCACCATTCATTTGAGAGACTCTCTTGCCAGTGTAATGTGCTTTAAAATGTAGACATGGTGCTTATCATTAAGGAGCATTTAAACGTGGTTTTATGGGAAGAAAAGAGATCATTTTAAACCCAGTAAACTGGATTTTAAGTCAAAGGAACACTGTATTTTGGAGGAAGGACCCAGAATTGTTTAGAATTGTGAAGGGAATGATTATGTCTGTGTCTTATAGGGTTTGGGACTTTGTCTGGCTTCCTTTGGTTTCTTGGAGTTGGTCTATCTGCTGGTGGAAAGGAACAAGGAGATTGAGCATCATATGGTCTTTCTCCTGAGTCCTATTATTCGCAGTCTTACCATGGTAAGAACTATAATAGTTATATAAAATGACCTGTTCAGAAACACTGTATTGCTTGTTAAATTTAATGGTCAGGGGTTACATTTTAAATCATTTGAGTTTTCACTTGTTTTTTATTAAAAAAAGAGTTAAGATTTATGACCTGTTATATTTTTTCTTGAATAAACAAATCTCTTGTGGTTTGAGCCCATCTGGCAGGCATTTCCTACAGGAATCAGAATAAATAAGCCTCTTTTACCTCTGGTCACAGCAGACACAGTGTCAACAGTGCTGGTAGTAAATGACATCTCTTTGCCAGATCTAACCATCAAGATAACTGTAATAATAATTTTACAGTCCTGACACAGACTAAACATTCACAGTATACTGTGCTTCATACTGCACATACCAACATACTGTAGAATCAATACAAAAATCTCTCATCTATTAACAAACATAAACACAGGAATATGTACATACAGTCGCTAATGTCAAGTGTGTGTTTTCACATGTGACCCCTGTGTATGGATGTCTCTGTATCGCATTGCTGACTGATATATATCTGTGTGCTCAGATACTGGCAGTGCTTGTGATGCAGCTGGAGAGGTTGTGGGGATGTCGCTCCTCTGTTTTCCTCTTCCTGTTCTGGACACTGGCAGTGGTCTGTTCACTGGTGCCTCTCAGAGCCAACATACAAGCCATTATTGAGCAGGTCTGTACATTCTCAGCCAGTACAACAACAACAAAATAAGAAGCTGAGAATCTGTGTTTTCATTTATATTGCCCTCTTAACTTTATATTGCCCTCAGCCTTTACACCGCTGCTATATAATAATACATTTTATAAGGAGATTATGTCAATTTTGACAGTTTTTTTAATGTCTGGCCCAATTTGCCTGAACCTATATACTGTACAGTACAAACCTCTGGTGAAAACTTTTTATTTTTATAATCTTTTTATTCTTTTGCTAATTTAATACATATTATTTTATTACAATATCAGCAATTTTGATTAGTCTAGAAAAAGTGCAGAATCACAGCCTTTTTTACTCATTTTACATCATTTATTCAATTAGATTTTGAGTATATCTGACACGTCCTCTTATCCTCTGAATTCCTGGCACTATAAAATGTTTACACTCTGTTATTCCCTCTTCAGGAAAGCGTAACATAGACCTCTTATGGTTTCTCTAATGAACGCTACCCAAACTAGCTCTCAGCTAAATTTATCTGTTGTGTCTGGGCCGCTTACACAGTGGTGTATAAATAGAGTGCTTACAGATGGTGTTAGTGTGAACGCAGTCATATACCCTGTCGTCTGGACGGCCTGAAGGGTTTTCTTCCCCACTTCCTTCAATGTCGTCTTTGTCTGGAGCTTCCGAACGCTGCCAGTATCACCACTGGGGCCTCTCCAGACAGATAGGAGAAGCCACACATGTCTGCGGACGCTGGTCCTTCCACAGTCTGTCTGCCTGTCTCGCCTGCTGTGCTGCTCTAAGTTATAATTATTTCAGTGTTTCCTGTCACTGACACAGCAATCAAGGACACGTGTAACTCACATGCAGAGATAAGCTGCACATATGAACTGTGGAATATATATGGAACTATGGAATATATTATATATGATAGAGATATATAGATAGATGGATGGATGGATGGATGGATGGATGGATGGATGAACGATGGACAATGGACAGACAGATAGATAGATATTTTTTCAGAATTCAGATTTTTAACAAAAGTTGTTAAACTGTAGAACGTGCCCCCTTTGGTAAAAGTCCTCAAATCTCATTTATATCTGCACAAATCTTGTTGAGTTGCACTTGAGAACCAATGATCTTTGCGTTTTTTTCTTCACTCTGGTGTTGAGTGCACTCACTGCCCTTACAGAATGTAGACAAAAACCCTCCTGTGTGTATCATTAATGCTGCAGATTTGAATAGATGGAGGGCATCATTTACAAAGAATCCCTCACGCAAGGATAATATGTAAAAACACAGAAGTCGTTCACATTTCTAAAGGGGGTGTGGGCAATAAAAGCACAACTGATGCACCAGATCTACTTACAAATCTACTTTCATTATTTTTTGACACAAACGATAATTAGGCCACAGTGACGACAGCCCATACGTTTACATAGGAACTGCAGCTTGGTTTGCGGCAGGATACGTTGTGCTCTAATTGAGCCCTCGGCCAATGAGCAGCACGTCCAACAGCAACAGAAAAATAACTGGTGCTTTGTCCTCTTACACCACATTGTGGGAAAATATGTTCCCTGATCAGCTGGTGCTTCTTCAAACTGTATAACCATACGGTATTGCGGAGAAAAATCACTGTATCCTGCATTGTGGTGTCCAGAGTTTGGACTGTGCTCATGTGAGTAAATGCAGCAAATGTTGACATAGTCTTAAAGGAGCCACTGACCTATATTTCTGTAGCAGTTTGGCCATTTGACACAGTTTCTCTGAGAAGTGCACAGGAATGGATGTCCTCAATGACCCATGTACAGTTCCATAACAACTCCAGGGTGCTATTTTTTTTTTAAACTTGGACCTTGGTCTTTTTTTGCTCTAACATATATTTTGTACCTTGTTGCTATTTCACAACATGTTTTGATCAAGGGCAGGATAGTAAAGCAGACCCTAAAGGCACCTTTGTCCTAAAAACATGTGTGACAGGCATTGCAAATTTCTCCTGCTAGTTAATGTTTTCTCCCTGGCTTTGATCTATTGGATTTAAATGCAACATTATTGTTTATCTTTTAGCTGTGATAAATGTGAGGTTTGATAACTAGAGTCTGTTTATGGTTATAACTGTATAAGTGTGGTGGTCTGGAATTTTTTTACATGGCTTTAAAGGTACAGAAGAAGGTTTGTTGTGTCATAATAGCTTAAGGGCACATTTAGGTCATTACAATATGTTGAGGTCTTTGAAGAAAGGACGATATCTGCCCTCATCAGTCACCAGCCCTGTGGTGAGACAAAGTCTTCTCAGATGATCTCAGATTTTTCCAGCTGCCATAGAGAAAATATGGTTATGGTTCTACAGGAACCTGCAGTTTTTGTGGTAAATGACTTTGCCAGTAGGCAATGGGAAATCCCTGGCAAATGTAGATGCGTCAGTCATGGGCTTGCTTGGTCATTTCCACAAATAGAAGAATGGAAACATGTAGCACAGAAATCTGTATTTTTGTGCTTTAAAGCATGTTTTATTGTTCATTACAGCTTAAGGATTGTTCACCCCGATATTAAAAACTTTTTTTACTCACTTCATGTCAGTCCAAACCTGACTTTCTGACAGAAACAAAAAGAGAAATACTGAGAAAATGAAAAGTTGTACAGATTTTGCAGGAGGGACCAAATGATTAAAAAATTAGTTTTTTGGCTTAACTATTTTGGGACTATTTTTGCTAAAGCCTGTTACACAGGAAGTGTCACTGCTTAATCATACAAAGTTACTCAAGATAACAAAGAGAATTGTAGTAACTCATATTTTGTAGATGCTGCTGTTACAGTAATTTACATTTACATTTATGCATTTGGCAGACGCTTTTATCCAAAGCGACTATACATACATATACATACATATTATACATATACATTGTTTCTGAGTATGTGCAATCCCTGGGAACGAACCCATGACCTTGGCGTTGTTAACGCCATGCTCTAACCACTGAGCTACAGGACAGCTAATTGTAATCTATCTTCCATAACACTGTCTACATTCTGTTATAATCACCTGTCATGTGTCTTTTCAGGGTTTCTCTGCAGATGCCATGAGATTTCTGGCATTTTTTGCGTTCTTCTCCCTCCAGTTGGCTCAACTCATCCTCAGCTGTTTTGCTGATCACCGGCCAGAGACTCTTAAACCTGTTTTTGTAAAGGTACAGTATTGGTGGCATTATACACAAAATCTGTCTCTTCATTTCATTTGTTTAAATTTGTTTTTTCAGTCATTTATTTTCATTTCCATTAAATTTCCATTATTATATTAATTATATGTAATGTGTAAGTTAAGGGCATGCAGTGCTCTCTGACTCATACAGGCTAATGTAAAGCTAATTCAAAAGCTAATTGACATGCTAAAATAAATGGTTTCTTTATTTTTTTCTTCTTTGATCTGTCAAAATAACTGACAGAAGTTAAATTTAACACAGCCTCTGTCTATATTGTAAATTTATGTTTTGACAAGCACAGACACACAAACTAATGATTGTACTGATGTTTCCTTGCACCAGAACCCATGTCCAGTTGAGGATGCTTCGTTCTTATCAAAATTACTGTTCTGGTGGTTTGGCAGGTACAATCACCTTTTATCTATTTTTTATAAAAATCTGATAGTTTTGTAAAGATTTGGAGAAATACTAAGAAACATGCATTTGTGCTTCACAGATTGGTAGTAAAGGGCTATCGGTCTCCTTTAAAAGCTGAGGACCTCTGGTCTCTACGAGAAAAGGATGCATCTGAAAAAATTATCTATGATGTAGAGAAAGAATGGGCCAAGCAGTGGGCCAAACTCCAGCAGTAAGTCAAACCTGTTTAACTGTCTTCTTTAGAAATGAAGAATGAAAGGCGGTCTTTTAAAGTGTCTATTTTGTATTCTGAAGAAGAAAGTAAGTCATGCTGGTCTGGGGCCTGTACTAAAGTAAATCACACTGTGTTTTCTTCCTCAAACACAGGCAAGAGTGTTCCCTGAATGCAGCACTTGGTTATAAGCTAAGTGAGCAGACCCAGCTGCTCAGAAAACTCCATAAAGAACAATGTTCAGGCTTCTGTCTGCTCCGGACACTAGCCAAAAACTTTGGCCCCTGTTTTCTGACTGGGACTCTCTGTCTGGTCATCCAAGATGCTTTCATGTTCTCCATCCCACAAGTGTTAAGGTGAGAGAGGAGGTAACGCTGTCATGACATATTTACAGTATATGGTGGCCCAAATAACAAAATGAAAATCACAATACTTCTTTACTGTCATTTTAAAAAATTGTGAAATGTTTGGTTGGTTTGCCACAAAAAATGCCTTGGTTTTATATTTTGTTATAAAATGCAAAGACATTCAAAGGCTTAAGTGTTTAAATACATTTTTGGGGCTGCTTGTAGAAGGTGTGGACAGTAGTCGAGAAAAGTGATGACAGATTTACGACAAAATTATACTGCCCCACACTAGACCAAAGAAGCAAGATCGCTCTTCAAAAAAAAAATTGGTACATAAGTGTAAAGATTGTTGTGAAACTAAAACGGCAACAGAGGTTTCTCCTTAAGAATAACCTTAACCATGTCTATGAACTCCTTGACCTTTTCCCCATATTGAATAGAAATAGCAGCATATTCTGCTGTGGTACAGCCACACATTGCCATGGTTAATTATGTGCCATGATGCTTAGGAGAGTCTGCAGCATCATATTTTTTTGTGGCCGAGCTAGCTTTGAAATGACACAGAAACTGGAGTTGGATCATCCAGCCACAATAAGCCATTCTGTCTGGTATTGAACTAGCCAAGAACACTGTGGTGGTTTCACTGCTCCATACCACTGAATGTGGGCCACAGGAATTGTAGCTTCACTACCATCACAACATCTCTTATCATATGTCTGATCGTATATCTGAGAAAGTGTGATCCATGTACCTGGGAATAGTAATAGTTAAGGCTTAGACGTTATGGATGTTATTGTTGCCATAAAAGTGGCAGCATTGGAAACAGTGATGTCAGGTCAAATAACCCAGCAAACACAAAACATTCTCCTAATGTTTGTATTTGGTTCTGGTTCAGTTTTTAGTTTGTTTCTAGAAACCAAATAACATTATTCTAGGAACATTCTTTTTATGTTTTGTTTTCAACCAAAAACATTCCAGGCACCAACTATTGTTAGTTGGCTAGGTTCATATGCACTGTCAATCCGTGCCTCAATTGTTTCAGTTGGCAAAATGTTTTTGTTTTAAGTCAGTCAACAAAATAAATTCATATTCATGAATTATGCTTATGGATTATGTCTATGAAGCTTAAAGTTATCATAATGAAATCATAATGTATCTTCTCATTTCTCAGCCTTCTGCTTGGCTTTGTGAGGGATGAAGATGCCCCCTTGTGGAAGGGTTACCTCTTTGCCTTTCTGATGTTCATGTTGTCTTGCCTGCAGTCCCTGTTCAACCATCAGTACATGTATACCTGCTTTACAGTAGGCATGAGGGTTAAAACTGCAGTCATGGGTCTAGTATACAGGAAGGCAAGTATTTTATCTGTTTATTTGTTAGCTCATGAATAGATACTTACACTGTCTGGTAAAATGGGGCTATAATAGCATCTAAGAGCTCTCTCGTTGCTTCTGATCTCCTCAGTCTTTGGTCATCAACAGCGCGGCCCGTAGAACCTGCACAGTTGGAGAGATAGTGAACCTAGTTTCTGCTGACACCCAGAAACTGATGGACTTTGTGGTGTACTTCAATGCAGTTTGGGTTGCACCGATTGAAATCGCCTTGTGTCTTTTCTTCCTTTGGCAGGTGAGCAACAGATGCCTTCAGAAATGTAAATAGACCAGGTTATTGCTTATGTTTATTCTTTTAAAGTAACATTCTTAATTGTTTGCACAGCGTCTCGGACCATCTGCCCTGGCAGGCATTGCCACAGTGATTCTCATCTTTCCTTTGAATGGGTTCATTGCCAAAATGAGGAGCAAGCTCCAGGTATTGTCCATGCTGTTCCTTTGAGTCAAACAAATGATGCTTCCATTCTAATGTTTGTGCTGTGGTGACTAAGCACAAGAACTGCCTCAAGTCTTCAGCTGGGTTAAATCATCTAGTGACACGGCCATGTGGACAGTCTGTGTGCCTTCTTTTGTCTTTGATGGTCAGATGTTATGGACATGGTAAAACTATCACAGAGGGTTCTGCTTTCATGTTGAAGTGAAATGTCTTTATATGCTTTGCCTCAGACATCCAAACAACTGAAGCATGACCATAGCTCACATGTTTATATGATGAATGGTGTGTTTTGATTTGGTGATGATCATGTCTAGGCACAATGGAACTGAATGTTGTAATCTATTTTCTGGTTTTAGGAGGTCCAGATGAAGTACATGGATGGACGCATTAAGCTCATGAACGAGATCTTGAGTGGAATCAAGATCTTGAAGTTTTATGCCTGGGAGAACGCCTTCAGAGAACGTGTCCTCGGCTACAGAGAGAAAGAGCTCAAGGCACTGAAGAAATCTCAGATCCTGTATTCCATATCTGT
>JAZGTJ010020141.1:0-10545 GCA_036877575.1 Botia almorhae | reverse complement strand
GTGTGACGAGTGTGTCATGAGTGTGTCATGAGTGTGTCATGAGTGTGTCTCTGTTTCAGGGGTATTTTCTATCAGGGTTACTGCTGTTCTCGCTGTGGAACGGGAGTCCATAAGGAGTGTCTGGAGTTCATTACCATCTGCAAAATAAGTGGGTCTCTCACTCCATACATTCTAACTCTTATTAAGAAGATCAGCCTCTGACCATGCTCTCTCTCTCTCTCTCTCTCTCTCTCTCTCTCTTTCATTTTAATTTCAGGTCCTCATGATCCGGTGAGTTGTAGTGGCTGTACTCATAAAGGTCCATCTCTCTGATTGCTGCCCGTTAATATCAGATTCATCAATGATTCTCTTTTTGATGGACACAGCGCAATAATGTTCTCACACGTCACTGCTCTAGTTTGGTCTTATTTTATCGCTTCGATTTTGTCCTCAGTTGTGATAAACGTGTCAAGCTCTGGATGTCACGAACAGTGTGTCTGATATGATCACATTTATGTTTAATAATTCATCAATTCTCTTCTGACAGGAGCCGGGACTTCCACAATCAGGTAAGGAAACATGACGAATTATACCTTTTGCTTTTGTTTTCTCTGTTATTAATGTGTTTACATCAGTATGAGACATGTACACATTGCACAAAGCTTTCAGGAAAACCTCTTAAACAGACATGGACAACATCTACTGCATGTTGGACATTAACCTTTAGCTCTCTGCTGCCATCTAGTGTAACACACTGTTAACAGTGTCGTGGTTGTGTATATAACAGCGCTGATGAGTGTTTTGTTATGTCATGTGTCTGATCTTCAGGTCCTAAGATGATGGCCCTCAGAAACTACCACGGTGCTCCTGCCCCACCAGGCAAGATGCCCCTGTGCTTCCAGACAGGAGAAGTCATTGAGCTCCTGCAAGGAGATCCAGACACGTCGTGGTGGGAGGTACAGAAGCTTTTTAACACTCACTGTTTGACATGCATGAATCATTATCAATCTTGACCTGTCAATCATGTCATTTACCTCACAGGGCAAACTCATCCTGACCCAGAAGACCGGCTTCTTCCCCAGTTCTAGTGTGAAACCCTGTCTGGACCCCAAGGTACTGAATGGTTGATCTTTATCTCCATGTGTTTTACATCAGCATGTTCTTCACTGTTAGAAAGCAAAGCAGCTCTCCTGACCTCTGATCAGTTTCTGATGGTTTACTTGCAGCCGCTCCAGTCGTTCTGCAGCCGTCAGTCCTCCAGAGAGACAGATTACTGCCTGTATCTCTGGTATCTCATCTGCTTTACAGCACATTGTGTTTTATCACATTACTGTGTAAATGTGTTTTACTTTGCAAAGTAGACAGTCGATGTGAGCGATGGCCCAGCTAACGTTTTTAGAATGTTGGGGACTGTTCTTGGAACGTTGGCTAATGTTCCCTAACAGTTCAAAGTTATCAAAGAACATTCTTGCAGTATTGTTAGTAGAATGTTTCTTTAACTGCTCAGTGAATCAGCTGTGTTTTCCTTGTGGACCTCAGGTTTGCAGGAAACATGGAGCGCCAGCAGGCCGACAACCTGCTCAAGTCCCACAGCAGCGGCACGTATCTGATCCGAGAGAGGACGGCAGAGGCCGAGAGATTCGCCATCAGTATCAAGTGAGTCATATATGGGACAGACAGTCCTGTGCACACATACGTGATTAAATCTGGAATCTGTAACTTTCTTGGTTAAAAAATGAACAAAATTAAATGTGAGGGTACTGTCGATGGTGCAGCTTTTGTAGTTTGTTTTTAGAGCAGTTTTTTTAGAATTTAAACTTGTCATTCATTCATTCATTCAAAATAACTTTGCAAGGAACCTGCAGTTTTATGTTTCAAACAGAGATGGCAGTAGAGAGCCAAAAGTTACAGATCGCGCCTTTCAATATAAACCTGCAAATGAGAGCTGTGGGATTATTTTTAAACAGGTTTAATGATGAAGTGAAACACATCAAAGTTATTGAGAGAGACAACTGGATCCACATCACAGAGGCCAAGAAGTTTGAAAGCCTTCTGGTAAGTCACACATCACTCCGTTTGCTATAGCAACTGTTGTCACGCGAGATGACTGTAGGTAACTGTGGATATGTGTTTCTTTCTGTAACAGGAGCTTGTGGAGTATTATCAGAGTCACTCATTGAAAGAGAGCTTCAAGCTGCTGGATACGACCCTACGGTACCCTTACAAATCCCTGGAACGCTCAAGCTCTCGCACCAGTACACGCTCACCAGGTAAAAATTCACTAGTAAATCCTTTCATGCTTGTGTCTTTAAGTCTCACAAACCCTACAGCTGGTCCCGCCTTCACATACTTTATGCCCCGCCCACTCTGGCCAAAGCAGAAGCCTAGCAGTGACTCCTAGTGGTTCCTGGCTTAATGGCCCAGCCAGCTAAAAGAGTCCAATTTCTTACATGTATTATAAATGCTGGCCTTTAATCACCTTTTTCTGTCTTTATTTTCCGCCTGTCATCTCTCTGTGCCCTTCCTCCACTTCCCCTCTGCTGTTTGCTCGCTCTCTCTGCCCCTCTCTCTCATTCTGTCTGTCTCATTTCCTCTTTATCTCTCTCTATCCCTCCCTCTCTCTCACCCCGTCTCAGCAGCCTCCTGCAACCTCTCGTTCCTCAGTCCTCAGGGCCTCAGCTTCTCTCAAAGCTCTGCTCCCTTCTGGTCAGGTACGGCCCATCATCTCCGCTGCTCTCTCACGCGCTTCACTTAATCTTCATTTCCAGCACGCACGCTCGTCCTCTCATCTGCCTCCAGAGATTCATGTCCTTCATAATCACACTGTGGGAGATCTAGTGCAGTAAACACACTTCTTCTGTTCTAACACACGACGAGTCTCATTCACTTATAACTGTGTGCAGGTTGTGTACTTCTCCACTCGTGTGTGTGTGTGTGTGTGTGTGTGGTTTAAACATGGCTTGTCATTGTGCTGATCTGGGCTGTTGGTGGTCTCGTTCAGCGCTCACACCGAGGGTGGTCAGCACAGCTGTGGCGAGGTACAACTTTGCCGCACGAGACATGAGAGAGCTGTCCCTGAGAGAGGGAGACACCGTCAAGATCTACAGCAAGATCGGCGGAGACCAGGGCTGGTGGAAAGGAGAGACCAACGGCAGGGTGAGACGGCAGGAAACTGTTAAGCAATATCACACAAGCGTTTGGTCATTTTTGGTCTGCAGACAAAAATAGTTCTAAAAGGAGCCAAACAAACAAGTGATGCAAGCAGCTCTTTATACCAAAAATCAGCACTCCTGTATCAGCCAATCAGATTAGAGAGAATCTGGATGCAAGTATAATGAAAGATAGGATTGCGAGAGTTAGGCTGAATGTATGAATCAGGTGTCATCTCAGGTCACAGTCAGTATTTGTGAAACTCTATGTCTGTATATTCTTACTCAGATCGGCTGGTTCCCCTCCACGTACGTGGATGAGGAGCGGCTGCAATGAAGTTCTGGAGTCGCAGATCATCCAATCAGATCGCATTCTGATCCCCATCACTCAAAGAGGACTCTTTGGTTTCCATGGAAACACTTTGCTGGAGTATTTGCACTTCTCCTGTCGATATGTACAAATATTTGATTGTTTTCCCTTCCCGGAACGTCTATGTGGTCTCAGTGAGGAGAAGTGATCAGAGACTGTTCGCTCTCAGCGGCGGAGGGGGAAACGGAGCGGAACTCTGCCACGAACTGGCCAAAGGGATTCGCATGGCTTTAAAATGTGATGCTACAGTGAGAACTGTGGTGTGTGCTGTCAGCCACTGAGGTATAATAAAGGGGTGGGGCTAAAGGTCTAAATATAAATCTATAATTTATTAAAGAGAAATGTCTATGATTATAATGCAGCATTGAGCATTTGTATAATAACAACAACAGTGCACAGAATACACAAGAGCAGAAAAATGCACTTTGCATTTTTTTCCAAAGAGAATTTTCCTCAGTAATTGTTAATGCCTTGATAGGTGGAGATAAAGTGATGGAGCTCAGATTTGTCTTGCACGTACACACCCATTTATACATCCACCCTGACCCAAAATATGGTGCCTTTACATACCTGTGTTGTTCACTCTCAGAAGAGTCTGGCTGCAGGATTATCACTCTGCTCTACAGCACTTCTCTCAACACCCACCAAACTGTAAACTCTCCTCGACCACAGCTGAGAACAGATGACCAGATCTGCTCACCAACTGGAAACATCTCCTCTTTGGGACAGCTCTGGAACAGATGATCGTCATGGCTGAAACTTTTGCTTGGCTTAGACCACGAAGGATACAACATTCATCATGTCTTCACATCCAGCCTCGAGAGCATGCAAAACATGCAGTGGAGATTCGCTGATTCACATTCATTATTAACACGTTCTCAGTGGTCCAAAGTTGGAGGCAAATGAGACAAGAACATGCGAATGCTGTTCCGTGCACTGTTTACGAATACCTCGAGGTTTTGTCTTATACAAGCACGTTTACCACACCGAACTCAACCTGCCACCTTGCAGAATCTCGCCTTACTGATTGCTTATCTTGGTGCTCCAGAGCTGCATATTAAAGACAAGATCTTCGTTGTTTTTGTGGACCAAGAGACACGGCTGATAAACCTCAACCTTCAAGTGCACTTTAGCTGTCCAGAGACCTTTTAAAACCGGACACCACACTGCAGATCTGGACATTAAAGTTTAATATTATTTAAAGAGAATAAATGGCGTTTTTGTTTTTACCTCTGGAAGAAATCCTTGACAAGGAGCAGCGAACCATCGAGCACCCGGTATAAAACTGTAAATGAAGATGGAGAGACATGTTTTAGCCACGATCTGAATCTCAGCACAGCTGTCGGCAGTGATGGAGGAGAGCAGCTCAGGTCAGGATAGCACTGGATTAAGAACTTTAGTTCCAGTTTGTGTTGTGGATGAAAACCCATTGCATGTGGTCATTGATATTACAGCTGCTGTCCGTGGATCGTAGAAAAAGATTTTAAAGACATCATGGTATTGTGTACATTTATAAATAATCAGTTATTTGCAAGCTGAGTTCTGTGGTGAAATAAATACTTTTTGATTATTTGTGGTGTTTCTATGTCACTGTCATAATGGATGGATGGATGGATACGCACATTACTGGTTCCAAGAGTTCTTTCTCTGCTGTATATGTTTAGGATGGCCACTAGAGGGAGCCAAGTTAGGCGTCTTTAGGACGTGGAAAACGCCAGATAATTTTGAGACACTTTTTTTAAACGTTTTGTAGTCAAGCTGGTTACACGTGCATGATCCAAGCTGACTATTTAGGGGCGTGTGTTTTATCTGTCCCATCACGATCAGTTTTCTAATACATCTGACAAGATTCTTATAGTGTAATAGTAAACAGATTAGAAATGAAATCAATCGTAATTGAGAACAGCTTGGGAACAGCTTGTCACACCCAACAAGATGTAAATGGTTGTTTTGTTAACAGGGAAAACAAGACGTGAGATTGTGTATCTTCATTAAGACGTTTTTAGTATCTACATGATTTTCAGTGTCTCTTCTGTTGACAAGGTCATGGGTTCGAAACCCAGGAAACAGACGGCCGAGGAGATTCTGACGTGTACCTCGATCTTGTGGGGTAGATAAAGCATTTATATTACAACTGACTAATACACGTGCTCGTTTAACATAGTGAAACATGCTCTTATTTGTTGATTCTTTTTATTTGTACTCCTGCGTTCTCATTGAATTTTATTATCGCCGCCAACATTCACGATTTTAACCGATACAGCACGAGTTTGTGCGCTTATTTTCCCTGTCGTAATACATTATTGTCCTCTAGACCGTAATATATTTTTAAAAGTACGAATACATCGTTTTGTGATAGACCAGAATGGTTAAGTACATTTTCTGCATTTTCAAATGTATTTTAGCATAATGAAAATTTAGGAGCGTTACGTTCAGATGATGGTGCTGGTGTTTTGCGCGCTGTTTGGTAAATCGCGCCTGTTTTTGTAAACTTTCATGTAGGATGAATGTGGTTTGTTAGGCAATACGATTCAATTCGGTTTCATCAAAGCGAATATTCCCCCAATCATTCTGGCCGCGTACCTCGTAACGCGTCCTGGGTTCTGGGTTCTGGGAACCGCGCGCGTCACTGGAGCATCGGATCTCGCACTGCTGTCTCACACGGACCCGAATCTCCATACAGGTGCTGTGGAAACCTCTGTGACAAACTGCCCCCGCTGGGTAAGTGCTTATTTGAATCATTAGCTTACAACGCCTTGTTCATGTTTTTAGATGAACAAAGCGTTCATTCATGTGAATATGGTCATTCTTGGACGTTTCGGAGTGATGCATTATTTTGACCTTCTCATTTCTGGCTTTAATGCGTTTTTGCGCATCCAATTCGAAGACTGTGCCTCTCAGTTCGCTGCTGTAAATGGCTTAATTCGCTGTAAATGGCTTGGTGTGAATGCAAACGTAGTGGTATGAGCGCACATGTCTGGATTCTTTACAAAACAAATGATTCAGACCGCATGTGGTCCGTGTAAGATCAGAAACGAGGAGCGGCGTGTTTGTTTTTCACACAGCTACCCAAAACATCCCCGTCCGACAGGTTAAAGATCTGATCTTCTGCCTTTGTAACAGGTAATCGCTTTTTTCCACCTGTTCTTCCATGTGTTGTTAAAGTTTAGTGATATTTACTCGTATTGCGCTCCTGTGACGCTCATTCGCGACGCGTTCTCGTCTGCGCTTTAATCGCCGTCAGGGGACAAGTGCGTTAAGGACGCGCCTGTACGAACACACAGAAATAACGTGATAAATGTTATACAATAATGAATAATGTGATACATGTCACTGCTGTAGTTTATGGCATTAAATGACGCGCTGCGCGCAGGTTAATATTAATGCTAAACGAGGGTCAGTTGGAAACGGATGCAGACGCGTGTTTTGTGATGAAGCATAAATACATCTCGGAGTCAACACATGTTGACGGACCTGCATCGAAATAAACCGCGTTTGGAGAGACTGTTGGTAACGGGACGTGATATGTTCATTTAAAGTGGATTGTAATGTACTTGCATTTAATTGACCTTTCTTTGCCCTGCTGCCTGCAGGCTACCCAGCAATTTTAGGTTGTTAGAACGTTTCCCTAACGTTTCCCTTAACTAAAAAACATTGTAGATGTAATTTTGAATAATCTAGGAACGTTTAAAACGTCCAATTTATTAGACGTTGTATTAACGTTATTGCTTGGTGGTAAGAACGTTATTCAAACGTTTTTTTTTATTCTGTAACATTGTAAAAACATTCCACTAACAACTTAAGAATAGCGTGTTTGATCTGACATATATATCTTAAAATCATTCTACTAACGTTACTGAAAGAACCCCTTTGATAACTTCAGAGAACTTTGAGAAAACTTTCAAAAACGTTCTGAAAACGTTTCCTGTTAGCGGGGTAAGCCCACAGTCTTCGAGCGTGGGCACTGCCTGTCATTTAGTCAGATGTGTGTGTCATGTGAGAGCAGAGAACCGAGAGCACAGGCCGACTGACTCACAGAAAATCAACTCAGATGGACGGCTATCCAGTCATACGTTGAGAACAGAATGAGCCAAGCTGCCTGTCCCTTATGAGTTATTGTGACAGCAGCCAACAACAAGACTAAAGCCCAGCAGAGCCATGACAGACGCTGAGTGCTCTGGAATGATGCTGGCGCAGGTGCTGCCAGGTTTGTGGCAGCTAGTAGGCTGGTCTGTTTGTATTTTAAATGAGGCACGTTCATGTTTTTCAATAATTCATCATGTGGTCTTGTAGATTTGCTCTCCCTGCCAGCTGGTCCAGCATCAGCTGTTAAACTTCACACATGTCTCTGAGTTTTTATAGAACACAAGAACAAATCTATAGAGTGGTTCTGTTTGCTCTGTAGCTCAGCTGATAGAGCAGCACAACGGGTTGTGGGTTCGATTTCCGGGGAACATGTACTGGTAAAATGTAGAGCTTGAATGTACTGTAAGTTACTTTGGATAGAAGCTTCTGTCAAACGCATAACTGTAAATGTAATCCCATGAGTTCTGATGGGTTTTTAAAGTTTGTTGTTAACATTATTTTCTACATAACATTGTTTTGTCTCATTAATTGCAAACAGTCACACCTCAAACCGCTTGCACAAATGCTTTAAACATTTAGTAACAAATGGAAACAGTTTGTAAAATGACAATAATTACCATAAGGATGTAAGTTTACGTGCTTGATGCACCAGGCGAATGTTAGAATTTATGCAACATCTTACCGTTTAAAAGCACACAGTGATTAAAAATTCACTTTTGAGGCGTAACTATGTCTAATTTAGTATTAAGTGAAACATTAAAGCCTTTCTTTTTACTTAGAAATTTAAAAAAATGTAATCATTTTAAAATCCATTTAAGAAATGGTGATTTAGCGGCTGTATTTGGGTTGGTTCACAAATTGACATCACGGCTGAACAGATCTGCTGCTGTCTAAAACCCGTATGAATGCAGATGAGTTATTTAGAGTCAGGTTGTCCTCCAACAGTGAATTAATAACCCATCATTCAACACCACTGAATAGATCTAGTGCTTGTTGTTTTGCTCTAAGCAGTTAAATCATGAATTTTTGTCAGCGATAAGCCACACGCAAGTTTATTCAAGTGATCTGCTTATGGGACGGTAAACCAAGCAGGCAAATTTATACTAGCGTATTTTAACTAGCATATGATGTCAAAATGTTAAGAACAAGCAACATCTTCAGCTTGTGCTGTTTCCATCATCAAGTTGACCTTATCCTGTGACCTCTCATTTAAACAGTGCGAACGGTATTTTTGAAACAAACATCTCAGATTTTACTGCAAGCTATAATCACAATAAAAGAGAAACATGCCTTATACTCTCACAAGGGGCAAAACGTGTCACAATAAAAACAGGGTTCGAAGGAATAACTACACATGGAGAAGTCATTTAGCATTACATTTGCTGGATGGAATAGAATGTCATTGTAATGCAAGACATTATTATGAAGCCCTGCTGGATTTTTAGCCCCAAGCCTGTCTGTGCTTTTCCATCTGGTTCTGGAGAGCTGCCACCCTGTAGCGATCTCTGTGCGTGTGTTTGTGTGTGTACATGTATGTGTGTGAACATATGCGTGTGTATGTCTGTGTACGTGAATGTGTGCTTGTGTATGTGTGTAGATTATTTGAGTAGAGATTTGTGTCTTGGCTTTGGGGAGGAATAATTTGATCCATGTCTAGTCTCAGTACACAGTTGATTCTGACGTTTGGTTCCATGATTTGCATTATTCTGACAATGTGGACAAACACTTTGCTGGAACTGCAACCAGAATTGTTCAGTTCCTCACATTTCCTGTTTCTAACCATAGCTGTCTCCACCCAATCAGATGCAAATTCACGCAGAATTACGCGTCCATGTTTTATCCACTTCATGAATTACACGTACTGATGCCCCTTCATTTGCATATTTTGCATTGGAAAGTAAATCAGCCAATTTATTTGTTTGATTTTACCAAACAAATTCCCGGTGGATAGTCATGAGGCAGGACGGGGAAAATCAGTTGCTGAGTTTCATATTCGGTGGCTCAAGACAATTTTAAGTATATTAATAATATAATCTCCAGCCAGGAGACCCTCAGGAGCGTTTCACAGTTATTGTGGATGCCACCCACCACCTGCAGAGTGAAATGAGTTACACACAGAATATAACACACACACACACACACACACACACACACGAGAGACGACACCAGGAATAACTCTCGTCTCCTCACTCAGAGTGTCTCAGTTTGAACGTGTTCACTTGCTCTCTGCTCCAAGCTAACATTACAAGTTCTGTCAAAGTTATAAAAAAGGTCTTGCAGTAACATTAGTGGAACATTTTTTAAAGGGTTTTAACAGTATTCTCAAGTTCTTAGTGTAACATTTTAAAAAGGTACAGAATTTGGGACAAAACAGTAACGTTAAGACAGCGAACATTACTTGAACATTTTTTAAATAGTTTTTAAACATTTGTATTACTTAATGGAAACATTAGGGGAACGTCCTCACAACCTGAAATTGTTATTTGGGTCTGTGTGTGAGGCATGTTTGTAGGAGGTGTCGTTGTGTTGTGCAGTTGACAAGCACTTTTGTACAATAACTCACAACACACACCCCTCTGTGCGGGGCCTGTGTCATTACACACTGTATGATCACTGTATGATGTACACTTATTTCTTCATGATCCCTCCCTCATTTTCTCCTCTTCCTCTTCCTCGAGACCTCTGGCACAACAGCCGGGCAGAGACGAGCCGCTGTAGCATCACAAACACACACACAGTGCTTCTGTTCCAGCAGTGCTGGTCAGAGGACAGACTGCTGACTCATGGCCATGACAAAACGATTCTCAGAGGAGCGAAAGGAAACTGAGGCTCTATTATTGATGTTCAAAACTGTGATTGTGACTGTGGCTGGAGGTCTGGAGCTCTTGATGAAGGATGACACGGCTGGTTTCGGGTGTCGAGTGTCTTGTTGCCTTTGAGATTTTGTTTTTATGTGTGTGT
>JAZGTJ010020140.1:0-10545 GCA_036877575.1 Botia almorhae | reverse complement strand
GAGAATTTAGCGCTGCAAATATGCCATTCTGATTCAACGGCCTGGATCAATATACAATCTGCACACACACTAGAACACTGTTATGAATCACTGCACAGGCGAGAGAGAGAATGAGACATCATGAGCATCAACATCTCATTGCTTCTGTACTGCAGGAGATAAAAAGAGAACAGAAATGACACAGAATCTCTCTCTGATATTTCAGGTTTTTCTCCCAAGACAAGACTGACACCGAAAATGATTTTTAGCTCAAACGAGATCTCAACAGTGTCTTCGACTGTGCTCATAGTCTGTGATCAAAAGTCTGAGGTTTCCATCCGAGCTTAAATATTTCTCATCAGTTATTCCCAAATCGTTATTTAGTTATTCAACATTAACTGGTATAGCTTTGCACTCTCTCTGTACGTAAACATTTGTTTCATTTGATTCCGTTTTTTTCTCTGAAGCGTTTAAAAAAAACATCTGAAAATGAAACTGAAAACATAACTGAAGAGAAATCTTCCCCTGAGTCATTATAAATCTCACTGCATCTCATTAGTGAGACCATCAACGTTATAATCGACACGTCTTTTCTCTCCTCACATCACTGAACGGACCGCAGGAAGTGAGACCTTGCGTGGCATCTTGCAACATCTTATCTTATGTTTTCGAGCATGATTGCTAGCATGTCTATGACGACTGAGGTTGGCTTGAGTTTCCTCCAGATAAAGTCGAGCCAGATCGAGATCTCCATTCTGCTTCCCACACTCCCAAAGGAGAGCCAGTGTCACGACCATCAGACCCTGCGCTGTTGTCAAAACATTCGCATGTTCATATACTTCATTTGCCTCCCAAAAAACTTCACATTCCCACAGTCGCACGGTTCTATCGCTCCTCTCTGCTGAAGCTAAAGTGCTCGCAGCTTCTCTGTGATTTTATAAGATATTCTGAGAAACAGAAAACAGCATCATTATTTCTGTCAGAGACATGAGGCTGATCTGTGGCCTCCTCAGATCCTTTCTTACTTTCATCCTTTAGTCCAATAGGCTCTTTCTTTGGGCCACAAACACCAGAGTCATGTGACTTTTTGGTGACAGGTCTCCTGTACATAAGACTGCACTGCAAATCCACTGAAGAGAAATAATACAAAAGATTCACAAAAGTGACGCTCTGTCGTGTGACCAAATGTTGAAAAAGTGTACAATTTGACTGTATTCAGACATATTCAGACATAGACACACACAGCATCTGTTGACCAACAAGAATTTTGGACGCTAGCAAATATTTAAATTGTTGTTGTACTGCTGGATTTCCACACACTCAAAATGAACAAAACCAAAAAGCAATTCTCTGCTAACAGAAAATGTTCTCTGAAGGTTGGCTAATGTTCTTTAAAGTTATCAAAAATGTTCTTGCAGTAACTTTAGCAGAATGTTTCCAATAACCAAGCAATAACGTTAATACAACGTCAAAAAGCTGACCATTCCTATAATATATATTAAAAACAACATTTTAAAGAAATGTTATTTTAAAAGTTCTAGGAACATCCAAAACATTATTTAGATGTTGTGTTAACATTATTGCTAGATTAATGCTGTAATATTTTTGATATGATATATAGCGTTTAAAAAAGATTTAATAATGTTACTTAAAGAACGTTTTTGGGGGACGTTTTGAGGAATGTTAGCCAATATTCTGAGAATGTTTCTTGTTAGCTGGGTAGTGTAAAAGTATTGCAAGAACGCTTTTTAATTCTGCACTGCACTACAGCAATAAATTACAGGCACAGACATCACACATCACAAGATCACAAGTCACTACTTTAAAGATCTTCAAAGGCACAAAACACACAAGCATTCGAACACAAGGAACAGACCTTTCAAATACACATAATTACAATAACACAGTTACTGACATCATGTTCATAGAATCAAATGAACTACAGTCATAATCTTTCACACGAAAGAAGCGACTGATAACTGTTTAATCTGATAGCAGAGATGTGTCATTGTCTCATTGTTGTATCAACATAAATTAAAGCACAATAAATACCGCATGCTGACATTATAAACACGAGCGGACGGCCTCCAGAAGTTTGTTTTGAACACTGACATTTGAGAAACTGCTCGACTTGAAATGCAGAAAACCACGAATCACGATTCGCTCAATAAACACGTCCACAGTGACAGACTGCATTTGAGTATGTGTCCTTTAACCTTTGACCCCATAAGGCACGACCCCATTTAAAGTAAAAACTTGAAGGAGCAACGATCGTGAAGTAATAGCTTCAGGTCATTTATGGTGAGAAAACGGCTTATTTTTTGAGTATCAGCTACAGACATTGTGAAACAGACCTGTCTTTATAAAACTGTGGAAACTCCAGCACTCCAAACATGCCTCGTGTTTTTTAAAAGTTCATCCGGCGAACACAGTTCACGGGGTCCTTGCTCTTAAAAACAATTACTGTAGTGGTTGAAAAAAAAACAAAGCATCCATTTGACCTCACAGTTATGTTTGTCTCACACTCCCAGTCGCGAACAACCTCAGGAGGGTATCTGGACCTGTTTTCCAACCAGTTTCCAAACTGGAACAGCAGACGAATCAGATAAGATGTTTGATGACTGACTAACTGACTGACTGACAGACAGACAGATACCCAGCTAACAGGGAATGTTCTCAGAACATCTAAACGTTTCGTCAAACTTATCGAAAAAGTTCTTGCAGTAATGTTAGTAGAACATTACTTCAACATTATCATATGTATCAAACATGTTCCCCTTAAGTAATTAGTGGAATGTTTTAAAAACATTACAGCATAAAAATGTAGAACGTTATGTCTGAATGATGTTTTTAAACTCAAAACATTAATTAACATTAATACAATGTTAAAAAAACTGGAGATTAACATTTTTGTTACTTAATGGAAATGTTACAGAAACGTTCTTACGTACTACAATTGCTAGCTGGGTATAGATAGATAGATCAACTATCAGACGTAACATCTCTGAGCTGTCTTGGATGGATCTTAGATGGATCCATTCTGTCCAGCATATCATGTTCTCCATCATCACTGAATCGCCGCTTGTCCTCGTCATGTCAAACCATCTGAGCAGATTTGTTGAGATGAGTGGTCTCCACAGAGGTGGAACTGGGCTGGAGCAGCTCGATTTGCCCTGGTGGGTTCTTGGCAAGGGAAGTTATGAACAAGGAGTTTCTGGAGGGCACAAAGGGGGTCTTACACAGCGCCCCCCAAAGGAAGCGCAGAACCGACGGGCTGAGAATGATAAACACCCAGGGGTCAATGATGGAGGTGACCGAGAGGAACCGCAGGGCTATAAGATCAGTCTTGTGGCTCTCTCTGGGCTTGCCAGTGGAATTGATGTATACACGAATCTGTGGAGAAGAGAAAAAAGATCATTTAGAATCCATCTCATATGAATCACATAAGACAGCACTTTGACAGATTGTGTTGCCCCAGGCAACGACTCTTTCTAATGAAGAATCAGGCAACAGCACCAGGTGAGCGGAACAGCCCGCTCCACGCTGGGTTGGAAAATAAAATCTGTTAGATTAACAGATAACAACAGCACAGAAATTATTCTGGTCAAATTCCAAGGTCTCAAGCTTGTTTATTCTCTGTTTCCTAATCCTTTTAGCCTTTGGGTTTTTGTAGTATTTGGTATGTCCTGTTTTGTTTTAGTGACAACATGCACTTCAGTCAGCATGGCCACTACAAGTTTATGCAAAACCAGATGATCCGTGTTATTCCAACAGTATCTGAGATTGTTTAAAAAGATTGTATTTAAAATCTTAATCTCGTAGACACGAATGAACATAGCCAGTGTAACAAATTAGTGGCCTTAGTGTATGTAAATAGTTAAAATATAGATGTAAAAAACACAGGCTTAAAATAGATGTCAAATGCCATTTTTCAAGTTCTACATTATTGTTATATTTGGCATATAAAATAACTTCTCACAGACCGTCTGGTGAAAGCATGTATTATGAAATTCTGATGTAATTCCTCAGGCATTGCCTTTCACCAGACTGGAGCTTTAAATATTTGGTAACTTCCATCATTAAAGGGACAGTTTCCTCAAAAATAATATTTTTGTCACTTAACCAGTTTACTTAAACGAATGTTGTTTCAAACCCATTTGACAGAACACAGAACTGTTAAGCAGAATGTTTTAGACTACAGACTCGGTCCCCAATCACTTCCATTGAATGGTGACTGACTTTTTCTCTTCTGTGTTCAAACAAAGTCACATAAGTTTGGAACAACTAAGGGTAGTTATCAAACAACATTCTCAAAGTTATCAAACAACATTCTTACAGTACAATTAAGTAAAACTTTTTACTGTTATAGAATCACTAACTTTAATATATAATATATTAATTATTCTTAAGTAGTTAGAGGAATGTTTTAAAAATATTACAGAATTAAAAACTGTTCAAATATTATTCTTACAACGGAGCAAAAATGTGAATACGTCTAAAAATTGACATTTTGAACGTTCCTAGAACTTTAACGTTTTTGTTGCTTCGTTAAAATTTTATAAAAACATTCTTACAACCTAAATTTGTTAGCTGGGTATAAGTTTACCTAGTACTACACCCCACAGGTTCCCCAGGTAATGGCCAGCTGGGATTTTAAATGAAATGACTTTGTAACTAAATTATGATAACATTCAATTGTTCCTTATAAACTCAATTCAATGCAGTAAATCATCAATACGTGTGCAGTGAACTTTAAACCAGAGGGAGCCATAAATACTAAACTGTCTAATACTTTAATATCCCCTCACCTGCTATTATTAATCATTATCTTTAAATTATTAACATGCGCCCTGTTCTTCCAGACCACTGAAGTGTGGGTGAGGGGTGCGTCTGGTTTCACATAGACAGCGAACATCTTAAAGCCATGTTAACACATAAAACAGTCAAACTGCGTTTTACAAGAAATGATGCCAGAACAAAATAATAACAATGTTAGGTTGTAATACCGTTTCCCTAGCGTCTGCATTAAGTAACAAAAACGTTAAAATATTCTTTTGAATGTTCTAGGAACGTTCCAAACTTCCAGTTCTATAGAGGTTTTAACATTAAATTATTAACGTTATTGCTTGATTATGAGAATATTATTCAAACTTTTTAAAATGTTCCACTAACAAATTAGGAACAACATTTTTGATGCATAAAACATTAAAAAAACTCTATTCATGTTGCTGCAAGCACATTTTTGATAACTTTGAGTCGGGCACCAACTCGGATTAAAAATGTTGTTATGGAAGCTCTGGGGGAAATCCAACATCAGTGTCACATGTCTGCTGCACAGAAACTGTGTTTTGTGTGCGCTGTGTTTCAAACACTAATAATGCAGTTTCCATGTCGTTTTAATTACGCGTACTGGCTTCTCCAAGACAGAAGCAAACCTTTTAATTTTTATAGCCATTTCTGACTGTTAATAAATCAGCAATTAAATATGTGGTTACTTAGAAACCATAACATGACCATGCCTGGTAACATGAGCTTTACATGGGCTGCTCGTAATAAACGGAAGCTTTCCTAATCCTCTTGTTTGCTTACTAAATTAAACCAACACGGTACATCATGCTTTCTTTGGGGCAAAACAAGGCAAGCAGAACCTACCACCTCATGAAATCTCTACAGTTATTATTCATATATATTATTCAGATATTCATAAAAATCATGCCTCTGATATTACAGTAATATGTATGGGAAAAACATGAGGAAAAACTGTTTATTAAAGGAAATTACTCCTTCAGATATATCTTAAAGCTGCAATCCGTAACTTTTTGGGGAATTCAAAGTGAACAAAAAATAGTTTTTCAGCAGCGTTCAACACGATCTCCTTATCTTACCATGATTCCCAAAGGTAGGTTTATAATAACGATTCATCATTTGATCTATCGATCTCAACATTTCATGAACGTTTCAGTCTCACCATTAATGGCAGCGAGCAGATGACAAATATGACGGTCATGAAGACCAGAAGGATGAGATGCTCCACCTCCTCCGCCCAGGAGAAGTATCTCCTGTCCCGTTTACTCCGCGTGTGCACGGATCCTCGGTTCTGTTTGCGTCTCCGGTACATTAACACCAGGTGATAAACCACGAAACAGTTACATGCCACTATAACCGTAACGATAAGAAGCATCACGGTGGCAAAAACGTTGGCGTACGCTCGGTCCTCCACACCTTTAGGATTCATCTCAATAAAGCACCACGTCCCGGGACAATACTGCACATATCTCCCGAAGCCTGCGAAAGGCATCAAGCAGAAAACAAAGCACGCTAAATATATAGAAGGTATGGTGAAGTAGCCACAGCGCTTGGTGACATGCCTTCCGTAGTAGTACGGGTACCCGATGGAGAGGCACCTCTCCAGCGCCATGGCGAGCAGGATGGAAAGCGTCGACAGGCTGAAGAAAGTCATAGAGAACGCAAAATATTCACACACCGCACGAGTCTCGCTCATCCCAACCAACGTGGTGTTCGTAAAATACGCGGTTTGCACCACGGGGCTGATCAAACAAGTGCCCAGCAAATCCGTAACGACCAGCGTGGTCACCAACACATGGAAGAGCGACTGGCGCTGCCGGTTCCTCTCTTTCCTCCGGCGGATCTCCAGAAGAACCAAGGCGACCACGTTCCCGAGCACTCCAGCGAGGAACATGATGGCACTGATGGCCGGACTCCCGTTCTGCTCCACGGTGAGTCTGAGGTTACAGGTGCCGTTCTCCTGGTCCATTCCTGCAGCAGATGTGGGCGCACTCCAAACCCCAGTTTTCAATCCTCGTAGAAGGTTCCCTCGACGTTCTCCACGTGAAAGTTGTCTTGAAGGAGTTCAGGTGGGCATATTTAAGAGCACGCAACTCGAAATCTGCTTTTCTTGTTTATGTTGAGCATTGGTCATTTTCTCCTTATTAGGCGCAGGGGTTGAAGATAGGTCACCATGGTAACTTCATCATTATGTTTTCCAAAAAACGGATGCACAAATGTCTTCCATCGTCTCCAAAAGTTGACAGTCTCCCAGACTAGAAGACTGAGGTGCGAGCTGTCCATGAGTTCCTCTACGGAATGAAGCTGACTGACAAAACCACGTCATTGTCTTTGCGCCACACCCTCAACGCAGACGCACTGATCCAGAAACAGCTATTAGAGATCGAGAAACTCCCTTAAAAACTTTTCACCCTAAACACGTTTCGCTGAGATTTGACTTCCCGCCAAAATGTTACAAATATATACACATACAAACTTTAAAACAAAACAAAAAAACTCGTATTAAAATGTTTTTAAACGCTGGTTTATAAAGCTATTATTGAAGCTATTTAAGTGATCCTAATACGTATCCAAGGGTAACATAAGATTTAATTTTTCTTTATTTGAAATTACCACAAGACTAGAAGGAAAGAATACTTTAACCATTTAAGTGCAATTATAAAAGCATGGCGTTCATTTACATTTGATAAATGATTATAATCATAAATACAACAAGACATTGGCTCTGCTCAGGGTTCGAGTTATTTCTATGAGAGTAGACATTCAAAACGAGGTGAAACTTTTAGATGTTGAGATGTTGAAAAGTAGTTTGATCATAACAAGTCTCTACACGTTTGTCTCTGTAGCCCGAAGACATTTACTCATTTACTTGAGGGCTTCCTGCTTCTCTCTACGCAACGTTTTGTGTTTTAATGAAACGAGGAACCGTTTATAAATGATAAGTTTAATTTGCCTTTTTTTAACCGCATGCATCGCACAGTTCTGTCCACATGACTGAAACGGATTGATCTGCGTTATTCTGCCAATGGTTCCGAGTCTCAGAGCTGCTCACCTGCATGGCCAAAGGAGCTCTGACGTCACTCCAGATGTTTTCGTATGTTACGACACGCTTAGTTACAGCAATGCTCGTGCGGGTAACTGGTGAAACATAAAAGCCGTCGACACCATTATGAATCAGGCCCAAAAAATGGTTGCAAATGTGGGACAATTACATGTGGAAAACATCACACCGCAATCACATACACATTTACAAAAAATAACAACAAAAAAGAAACGAAAACAATTTCGCTTTTGTGTCGTTTGTTTTATGGCCGCATGGTTGATTGTGATACAATATTTGTAGCAACACGTTTAGTTTTCTCGTGAATTGCAACATTAATTGAATGTATCATATCCTGCTAAGGTAAATAAATGTAAATTAAAGCAAAGGAACCATACAATAGTCGTCTTATGAAACAAATAAACCTAAAACCAACTCTTTCAACAAATGATTTATTTAGTTATCTCATTTAGTTATCTAGTTATTTAGTAAAGTTTGCTGTTTGATTTAATGTTTTCCTCTTGCGCCTCCTGGGGGCTAAATAAATAACTTTGTCAGTTATACAGGTTTTTTCCTCGGATACTCTCAGTCCTAACTTGTTTATATTTTAATTTCTAATTACTCATTAAATTAATTATCAACGATTTTTTAATTAATAATTTACTTATTGTCAATTTTGACGCCTGGATTAATCGTGTGTGTGGGGGCGTGTCACGTGACCCGTATCTTCGATAACCTTTGATATAATAACAACGACGACAAAAATTCAGACACTCGAAAACAATTTGACCACGAGAAACACATTTCTTCATCCCCAAAACACTTACATTTAAAAAGCGTAATGGTTAATAGTTTCCCGTGGTTTTTAAACGTTATGAATTTAGCGACTCGTGGCCTCATGGGATTGAAAAGTGTCAATGGACGCACGCATGCGGTTTTATGTCGCCTAGCTGTTTAGTGAATATTCAAGACAGTTTGGACGCTGTGAAGTTATATTCAGATACAGACACTTATATTAGCGTATGAATATGAATTAGTTGATGTACTTGTCGTATACTTAGTAGTTTTACTGAAAGGCAGGCTGAAAAGGGCGTTAGATATACAAAAACGTCCCGTTCTTGAGATTAAACCCACTCGAAGTGTATTACAAATGTTGTTTTCTGACTATTTAATTTTTATAAGTCAAACGAAGTATTTAAACACTTTCCTAAGTTTATATGGCGCCGTTACGATGATGGCCACAAGATGGCAGCGCATAAATGTCACAAGTTATTTCCTCTGGGGACAATGAACGTGTTCTTGCTAGACAGTAACGAGAAGGGTTTTCTGAATATTCTCCAAACCATTGGGTGATTTTTCACACGTGTGCATTTGCATTGGTTAAGCTAGTTTACGCTTTCAAAATAAATAAAACCTCTGAGTGAAACTTGCTTTAAACTGTTCAGACAAACACGAATAAACAACATAGGACACTATAAAAAAAGTAGAAAAATATTTTAAATACTTAATATTGACGAATTAAACCTCCAAATGACCATTTCCTATTATATGTTGAGTCAATGTACGTGTGTTACTTTTTAATATGAGTTTACATAATACTCCGTACAAAAGTATATTGTTTATAAAAGGACCGGAATAATATTACTCGGGCTCAAATCTCATTTTCAGGCTTATGTGTAATTTACTTAAATGACTTTTTATTTCATAGACGCTTTTTACCTAGAAGCTTTTCATAAGATGTTGATGATTAAATCCAGATGGTGTCCAGTGTATCAGGATATTGTAGCCAATCACCGTCTCCGTGACCTCCCACATCCCTCCCGTTTAACTCCGCTCGGGCCTGATCCCAAACTTCCCACCTTCATTCGCAACATCCCGGCGACAGTCATTCACACGCGTCCGCTCCGGAGTCACACGGGCTGAATGTGGAGCTGCTGATTAAAATGACGTGGGATAAAATAGCGGTATGCTTTCTGCAACTGTCGTGGACGGTTTATCATGTTGCTGCCATTCAGATACAAGACATGTATCCCTATGGGATGTTTAACGGCGATGTGACGCTGCAAGAAGGAGACGATGAGACTTCCAGTGTGATAACTCTGACCAAAGCCATGTTCTTCTACGAGGCGTCCTTCAACACTTTATATGTAAGTGCATGTAGTTTGACACACGCTTGGACGTGGTCACTATGCGTAATAGTGAATATTATTAAAAGACATATATATATAGAGAGATTTTTGTTTTTTGTTAAATTGACTTTACATAAATACACACACACACAGATAGATAGATTTAATTAATTGATAACTTGCTTTCATTGATTATAGATTTGTGTGTGTTTGTTATCTTTGTGAAACTGACCTCACAACTTCTTTAAACCTAATTATGTTTTGCACAATAATAAGAACACGACCCCCGAACCAAACTCATTGAGATCTCATTTTGTTTTGGTTTTAAATGGTTTTATTTGTCTGTTTCCAGGTGGCCACCAACGGCATCATCTCCACTCAGGATCTGCCCATGGAGAAGCAGTACGTGGACGACGGCTTTCCCACAGACTTCCCTGCCATCGCCCCCTTCCTGGCCGACATTGACACCAGTAAGGGAAAAGGATCCATCTACTACCGGCAGACGGAGTCCCCAACTGTGCTGCAGCGAGTGGAGGCGGATGTGAGGAGAGGCTTTCCAGACACTGTCTTCAGCCCTACCCATGCCTTCAT
>JAZGTJ010020138.1:0-10547 GCA_036877575.1 Botia almorhae | reverse complement strand
ATTTATATGTCAATATAGGGAATTGTTCCAATTTCTAATAGGTTTTATATATGGCATATATGGACATCAGACATATGTACATATATTACATTTGCATATGGGTAAGAATGACTCTCAAGTTGGCCTACAAGTTGACTCTCCAACCATTGGGCACAACAGGACTGTCCCTTCTTCTAAAGATGGCTATTATATTACACTAGTGTAAACTGTTGTGGTTTCTTCCACCTCTCAGAAGGATCACTCAAAGAATTTTTTATCAGAGATATAAAGCCTTCTATACAATAAGATTTACTACTTTGTTTATTCAAAAGGAAGTCAGGGGCCTTACTATGTGCAAAACCATGCTCTAACTGAGCTACAGGAAAGCTAGTAGCACATTTCCCTTTAAATTCTCTCAAATCATAAGTTCCATCAGGTTTACTGAAGCACTCATATTCTTGATTCTAATCTATACTAACCTAACCATAACAATTTTGGGATTTCTGCCTTTTCCTTTTTATTTTAATGTTTTTGTTTATATAATTTGAACACCAATCCCCCCAGTGGGGTGGGGTCTATCAAAGTATTTCTTAAGAATAGAATTGCCTAAAAAAGCTAAACATTCAGCAGAGCAAAAAGGTCTCAAACTTTTTTCAAATTCAGAGCATTTTTGATAGTCATGTGGATTTGGAAATATTATCCTAAGGGTGATTTGGAGGCACAGAAGGCAATTGTTCATTACCTACCTCTCGCTGTTAATGTTACTCATTGTTTGTGCTGTTTCCCATAAAACATCTAAATTTCTGCTCCTTTGAGTATTACTGCTCTCACTATTAATGCCCTTGCGTTGTTTTGATATTTTTCATTTGTTTGGCTGTAGTTATTATTGAGTTGTTATTGATTGTGGCTGAAGGTTGAAAAATCAGTTGTAGGAAAGTGATGCTGAACTTTTGAATGGGAGTATTGACTATAACTTGATTTAACAATAAGTGATGACTTATATATACAACATATTTTCTTTATTATCCTGCGTAGTGTTTTTCTATAATTGTATCAAGGATTTCAAGACTTTACTTTATTACCCTGTAATGTTTGACCTTCCTTCTTCTGTCTTGTTGGTTTCAGTCTCTATCAGTCTCTTGTGGGTTTCAGTCTCTTGTTGGTTTTCTCTATCTCTTTCTGATCTTTGGGAACTTTTGTGTAGTGGGTTGATGATACCAAGTGGTGCTTCTTCTACTTGGACTGCCATTAGAGTAGCTGCAACAACTTTGTAGGGTCCTTGTCTTCTGGGTTCATTCCACTTTCTCCTAAACACCCTCATATATACTTGGTCATCTGAAACAACTGGGCAAGAAGTGTCCTAACTTGGCTCCTTTTGCTTCTCCTGTTTAATAGCTTTATGTATTGCAGTTAGTTTCTTCATATAAGACCTAAGGTCAAACTGCAGTTGCTCTAAAGGGGGTCCTTTGTAGGGACCTCTGCAATATGGCACAGGCATGGGTTGACCCGTAAGCATTTCATGCGGGGTTAAGTGTGTGCTTCTGTTAGTTTGCATGCGATAGCTTATTAGTGCGAGGTAAAGCATCAACCCAGTTAAGTTTAGTACTTACACAAATTTTGTTAAATTTGGCCTTAAGGGAATTTATTTTTTCTATCATCCCTTGTAATTGTGGATGATAAACGCATCTTAGTCTTTGTTATATTCTCTCTTATTGTTGCAGTACTTTCTTTACTGCTTCCTAAATTAATGCTGATCCATTGTCTGAATTTATTTCTGATGGAATCCCCAATCTAGTGATTACTTCTCTTGTTAGAAATTTAATTACTGTTCCTGCCCCTTCATCTGCTAAATCTGGGAATTACTACTAGCATATACCCTTTGCCTTGAACTCTTGGTATCATATCCACATAATCCATCACCAAGGACAGTTACTGGTATGTGGCCTATTGATGTTGATGTTTCTTTTCTAACAAAGTTCACATGAGCACAAACCCATGTGTTATGATGTTTAAAAATGAGCTTGATGCAACAATTTGTCCTTTATGTAAACGCCATTTGTTCCCCATTTTTCCCTACATGTAAAGATACAAGTGAGATACAAATATAAAGGTACAACTGTCAGGTTTGCGGACTGGAAGAACCCAGGAGCAGACAGCGACACAAACGAAACTTTTATGAAACCAACAAACTAAAACAAGCCAAACACGGCTGAACCGACAGAATAAAACAACCCACAAGAGGGCGACAAAGAACTAAACAGAATCAGATTAAACTCAATTAAGAAAATAAAAAAATGCACCTAACTAGACTTAAGGAAGTAATAACCAAAGGTGTTAATAAATGTAAACGACAATAATTAAATACTAAGAATACAACCAGTTGAAATCAAAGAATAACTGATTAAATATAAAAATAAATAAACAATAATCAAAACAGAGACTATAGACTGGGGAACACTCCAAACAAGGAACATAGACAGATACAAGGGCCGAATCGGCCCGCTGAGCCATTCAATCCGGCCCGCGACTGAATTCCAAAATTGTGAGGATCAAAAAGAAAATAGTGGTCCACACTATTAAAGCAACTAAGGGTGTACCCACACTAGGCAATTCGAACCGTGCCCAAGTGCGTTTGACCACCAAAGCGCGGTTCGTTTGACTAGTGTGAGTGCTCTGAACCGTGCCCGGGCGCGGCTCGTTTAGCCGTCCCTGGCCCGCTTGGAGAAGGTGGGCCAGAGCACGGTTCAGTTGGACTCGGGCACGGTTCGCATGTAGTGTGAGCGCTAACCGTGCTAGAGCACGGAACAGGACGCGTGACGTCACGTTTTTGCAACAATTCGGTGAAAATGTTCGTGCCACAAAGGCGATAAATCTGTTTAACAACTGGCTGTGAGAGGGCTGTGGACCACCGCGGACCAAATGACTCAAAATTATCCACAAAGTAAACAGAGCGATGGACTCCATTGCGTTCAACGAGAGCGCCGCCCTTCCTGTTTATCCCGAAACCGTTGCACCATAATGAAGTAGGCTGTAGTGCTGTAAGCGTGCTCCGGCACGAATGCTGAAACCCTATGTGAGTGCCCCGGTTCACGGCAACCGTGCCTAGTGTGAGTACACCCTAAAAATAACAACAACTAAGTCTCTTGTCAGAATAACCACCATTTATAAACATTAAACATAATGTTAAGCCAAAATTAGATTTTTATTAGATTTTCTTCTTGGGGGTCCGGCCCCCAAGGAGACTGTCTGGTAAAACTCTGGCCCTCTGACAAATATAGTTGATGACCCCTGATTTAGATGGACCTTAAATGGGATACCTGCCATCCTTTCTCCCAGTCCACACTAAGGCCAATGTTGAGTATAAACATTGACAATGGGTGCCGAGCTCAGGTGTGCATTTAGAGGCTCTTTTCTGGATCCCCTTCAGTTTCTTGCTTCATTTTTTAATATAAGGTTGGGTTATCTATTTCCCCAATCTAAAGCCATGCTTTTCTTATATTTTCTCTTCTGAGCCTTTCATGGTCTCCAGCCTTGTTAGTTACTTGCTTCATACTTTGCTTGCCTCTCCATCTGCATTTTTCCTGAAACCTCTACATTTTTGTTAGGATCTTCAAGAGATCTCTGGAACTGTGCTGTAGGGGATTTACAGTGAGGACCCATAGACCAGTTATGATGAATGAAAACAAGTAGGGATGATGCCAATTTAGAAGAAAATTTAATAAAGTAAAACCAGTAGAAGTCAGCTTCACCACTCATGAGGGGTTCAAAGGCCAAACTGATGTTAAATTAAAATCAGTAGTATTTAAGCTGAGTCAGCTAATCTACGTCATATCTTATGCAAATATTAAATTCTGATTGGTCAGGATATAGATAGTCTGTAGCAATTAAAAAAAACGTTTCTGTATTAGTACTCAGGACATATAATGTTTTTCCATGTTCCACAGATCGTCCCATGTGGCAGCAGCAAGTCCAGCAACAGCTCGTCAGTCATAGGTCACTGCCTTTACATGCTTCTTCACGCTATTCCTGATTCATCCTGTAACACACACACACAGCTCCTCAAGGCCAAGGTGTCTAGTTCTCTCATTCAGACATGACAATGTTTTTAAAAAACATAATTATAAAAAAAGGTTTTCATAAGTTTTATTACTGTGCCAAAGGTAAATAAAACTTTGGCTGCAATATATGCTTTTATTCCAATTTAATCCACTAGGGCTCCAACATGTTTTATACCAGCAGGGACACCTGTCTCATACTATTTCTTACTGACATGCCATGATATCCATCCCCTTCAGTGCCAAGAACTTTCCTGTTTCAAAAATTTTACCCACATCCCCATCCCAAAAACTTTGACATCTGTGGTCTTGAAGTAATTTCAGAGACTGGTGTTTGCCCCCTCAAGAACAAAATCAAAAACATGCTAGATCCCCTTCAACTTGTTCATTAAGCAAACATGTCAGTGGATGGTGGGACTGCATTACATTCTGCAGCATTTCAAAATACAAGGGACTTATGCTAGGATCTTGTTTGTGGACATCTGGTTTCTGCAAAGAGGTTTATGTGGAAATAGATGGACGTTAGGAGTACCACATCAAATTACACCTACAAGGGCTAGTGTATGGAGAATCAAACCAGATTATAGGCCTTGACAGATTTTTCTGTCTAGTGTAAATCACAGGTATTGTGAAATACATATTCTGGAAATTACTCATATGGGATTAGTTAAGGGAATAACTTAATATATGACGATCTGCCAGCGATCTAACTATTGGGTACAATATAAAATTTTAACCTGTAGCTGTGGAATATTTTACTAATCAGAATATAAATGAATCAATTATAGTTAAAGGGAATATAGCCATTTATGGAAACCACTTATTTTCCTCTTATAGTCTATTATAGTTATAAAGTAAAGCTCTGAAGCTCAGGAATTGCGCTGCAGACTGACTCTCTCATAATAAGGACGTAAGTTTGATCAGCCGGGTTTGTATTGTGCGCATCGTGGCTGTGCCAGCAATATCTCCTGCACTGTCACGTTCACCTCCACCAGCTCAGACATAACCCTCGCCTGTACTCACCTGCTGCTTACCTGCTCCATGGATGCTGCTCTGTTCTGGTTCTCCTCGTCGCCTGCAGCCCACTGCCATCTCATCCACTGCTTCTGACTAGAGGTTCCAGTCTGCATCATTTTCAGCCTTCCTGCTGTCTGCATCGCGGATCTGCTGGTGGGCCTTTAGTCTCGTCTGCTGTGGATTACTTCCCAGTCTGTTCCAGCTTGCAGCGTTCCCGGAGCTATTCATCATATTGAACTAAGTCATTTACTATTTCCCAAGTCTGTTGTCAAAAAACTCTTGTAACTTACATTTACATTTAGGCATTTGCCAGACGCTTTTATCTAAAGCGACTTACATTGCATTATACTACACATTGATCATTATACATTGAGTATGTGCAATCCCTGGGATCGAACCCATAACCTTGGCGGTGTTAACACCATGCTCTAACCACTGAGCTACAGGAAAGCTTGCATTTGGGTTCTCTGTCCTTCTTTGGGTCGTGACATAAGGTGTATCTTTTGGCATCAAAACCCGGAGTCTGTAAGTTATCCTCCTAAGAGTTGGAGAAACCACAACAAATTGATGACCCCTACATGATTGTGTAGGGGCGGAAGAGTGGAAGACCATGCCGTGCTGGCTGAAAGGGCAATACAAACAGATGGCCACCTAAGGTAAGCAGTTTTTTCTTATTTTATTAGTTCTTGTGGTTCCCCAGAGTTGGCTTGTGGTGGTAAGGATTTATTAAAATGTATTACAAATTGTATTATAAAATGTAAAAAGGTTAAAAATAAAGGGTGTTGATTCCAAAGGAAATTATACTGGAAGTGCATGTACTGATCTGCTTTACTGTTAAGTGGGCCTTGATTGACACTTTCGGACTTACACCTGATCATCATTACTGCACTGAATATAAACTGGACACTAACTTCTATTCTTCACGAAGTCTTGTTTGCCCTTGGTGACATTTCTGAGCGTTTTTCTGAATTATATATATTGGATTTTCTGTGTTTGACCTGGACTGTGTTTTGGATTGTGATTCTTGCCGCCTGCCCTTTTGGATTGTGTATTTGGTTTTGCTTTTGTCTGCTGCCTGCCCCGATCTATGCCTGTTTATTGTTTTGTGAATCTCAGCTGCTGGTCTCAACCCTGTGCCTGTTCTACATTAACGATTGATCGCTGCCTGCCTCAACCCTCGCCTGTTATTGGATTTACGATTGTGCCAGTGCTTTGTTGTTATGTTCGACATCTCTGTTATTAAAATCTACTGCAGATGGATCCGAACGTGTCTGACCCATCATTACAGTTAGCATGTTTAAGAAGGAGATTTATTGAAAAAGATAAGACAGACAAGAAAAATTTGATTTGAAGAATTTGAGGGAAAAAAAGAGTCTGCTAAATCACCTCCATATGTAAGAAGGTCAGTTCTGTAGGGTTGAATATTAAATGGCAATATGAAATAGCATTGCTGTGTCACAACCCCCATCTCCAAGCTTAAAGTGACCCTTTGCATTCCTAAGCTCACAAATAAACTGGTAGAGAACAAAGGCTATTGGCTAAGGTGTTTGTGTTGTATGTAGGGGGTCTGCCATTTGTCCAGTACAGTGGGGGTTAAACATGGTCTTCTGATTGGTCAGTTTGATTATCTTAGGTTGGTTTTCAGTCAAATGGTCAAGAAAAGGATAAAAAGGAAATGTAAGATATGTTCTTCTCTCTTCTTTTCCCATGCTCTTCTTTCCTTTGGGTGTTTGGGTGTTTCCTTCAGGTTTTTCCTTCAGGTAATAAATCTTTTCACCTATAAACTCTGTACCAACTAGTTTGCTTCATTGTTAATAATTAAAAGCAACATATACAATACAATATAATCATTATAGCAACACTCTCCCACATATAGCTATCCTAACTGCACTTATTTCCGTCATTGATATATGTCAAGACCAGAAGGAGCACAGAGAACCCAAATGCAAGTGAAGATTAATTGCACCAAAATCTGGTGCAATTTAAAGAAATTGCACCAGATTTTGATTGCAGAAATATATTTTTTTGCAATGTACACAAATGACAGTAACAGTCCTGGCCGGAGAGGCGGACAACCAGACGATGCAGCGGCCAGGCACAGACAGGGGGCGACGGTGATGGAGTGCTGATGATGGTAAACAGGTGAGTGGCCGGGGTCAGTCTATGTGGCTGAAGGATTGGATTGGAAGACAGGTGCAGCAGACAGCAGGGTCGGATCAGGTAAGCAGCCAGTGACTGCAGATGCCGGTGAAGACACCAGTGGCAGATCAGGTAAGCAGCTGGTGACTGCAGATGGCGGTGAAGACAGCAGTGGCAGATCAGGTAAGCAGCCAGTGACAGCAGGTGGCAGTGTTGACGGCAGTGACGGGACCCCGGAAGGATGATGAGGCAGAGCAGGAGTGTGGGCTGGCGACGGCCACGAAACGGAGACCAGAACCTGGAGGAAGGCTGGAGAGATGAGGAGGGCGGGCAGCGGCAGACTCCAGGACAGACGACAACCACAAGGAGGACTGGAACAGATGGGCTGGAGCACTGGAAACACAAGACAACACACAAACAAGAAGATGAGCTGGAGTTTGGACAAGACGTCTACAGACACTAAACTAAACGCCAGACCACGACAAAGCTAAGAATTCCCAAACGGGAAAGACGAGAATTGCTGCCGTGACTAAACTATGACTAACGCTAGACTAAAGACTAAGCTGCGCTAAGCTAACTAGGATAAGGAAAAAAGACCAAAGGCTTATTTAAACAAGACTTTGACCTGGTCAGGAAACGTGTAGGACCACGACAGTCTGACAGAGAATGAAACACACGAGGGAAATATAAAGGGGCGATAATGAGCAATCTAACAGGTGAGTGTGATGATGAGTGAACTGACAAAGTTGGGAAACCACGATAGGGAGGGGTTGATGCGGACACTGGAGCCCATGGCAAGCTGTCAAACAACCGCGTGCTCCAACAGAAAACAATACAAACCCGGTCGATCAACCCGGCGACCTGACAATATAAGTAGCAGAAGGGTGTACAGTTTTATACCATCTTGCTGTTAACAGTTTTCTAAAAAATGCAGATGGAGGGACAAATAAAGTTAGAAAAAGACAAACAGGGCTGGGAGCAAGACCAATAAAGGGACAGGAGAGATAAAGTAGAACGTGAAGTAGAAGCACATATAATAGAAAAAGAGAAAAATAAAAAGTTAAAGAAACAAACAAAGTAATAAATGACACAAATAAATTGTTGAGAACTAGAAGTAGACTACTGGACAATAAGGTGAAAAAGAGTTATCATTTGATGAAGGAAGTTGGACTCAGGAAAGAGAAACTGGAAGACTCACACAATTGGCTAAAACTCACATGAGGAACTTTGTAATCATGTGACTTATGCAGTAGAGCAATACAGAATGAATAAACAGAAGCTAAAGAACCAAGATAAAGAGCTACAAGACTCAATTGCAACTTAAAAAATAACAAATAAGCATAAGAAAAAGGTTCAAGCCACAATAAAGACAGATGCTCCACCAGCTATCCAGCTGGTTCCACCTGCAGTGATGACATGATTAGCCATTTGACACCAGATGTTTATACTCAACAGTTAGTTGGGGGTGGAATGGAGGGAGGGTGGCAGCAGGCCTTTTAAGGTCAATCTCAAGGCCCAGTAAACACTTGGGGAGGTCCAAATCAAGGTTACTTAAGGGATGCCCAGAGAATCCTGTAGGGAAGAGTCAGCTACCAATATTAACAACTAATGCTGATCCAGAACCTATGCTACATATTAAAATAGAGGGTAAACCACACCCATGTTAGTAGATAGAGGAGCAGTTTATATATATATGTGTAAATTCAACTTATGCCTCATGTCTCCCCTTGTCTGGAAAATTTGCAACGCTTATAGGATTCTTGGGACAAAAGCAGCTGATTCCTATGACTGCTCCTGTTTGTCTGCAAACCATAAATAAAAGTGTGCCCATACCTATCCTAGAATCAAGTGAGACTGTTGTTACTTTGTTAAGAAGATATAACTTATGAGTTTCACTATACAATGGTATATGATTATGACAAAGATGTGGAAAGATATTGGTTCATAAAAATGAACTCATCACACTGTACATCATAATAGGAAAACATAAGGAGCAGCTATAAACATGTCAGGTGTTCACCTCAATCACTTCCACCTGTTCCCTCACCAGCAGCACCTCCCACTCGCTCATCATCACCTGAATTCTAATGACAGTCACCTGTGCCCCATCCAACCTCCTCCTATATATAACACTTCCCCACAACAGTTCCCTGTCTGATCTACAGATCGCACCCCCATCGCTATCCCCTGGACTCTCTACGCTGCGAACAAGTTATATACAGTTGGATTTTACTCCCTGGTTCCTAGTTTCCTGTCCACCTCCTTCGTCTCCATATTAAAGATAAGAACCCTGTCCATATATCACCCGATCTGTTTTCACTGCATCCTTTGTTAATAAATCACTTCCCTGTTTGCACTTACCTCGAGTTCTGGTCTCTTCTCTGTTCCTGTAGTGTGTGACAAAACATAACTTAAAGTGAATTGGAAAAAGATGATTTAATGTAACAGATTCTGTTCCACTTGTATCATCTATACATATAGGGAAAAGATTTTGGTTCAATTATGAAAACGTCTTTGTGGCAACAAAGGGGGGGCACAGTACTTGTACACCCATGACAGTACATAAGGAAAATTAAACAATAGGGATATTGGTCTCCATATTTACATGCAATGGTAGACACAGTTTGTCCCCATGAAATTTGTGCCAAAAACAATGTTAGAAAAGGAACATCAACATCAATATGCCACATTCCAGTACCAGAATGACCATTCAAGAACATGGTAATGGATTATGTGGAAATAATAAAACAATTCAAGGCAAAAGGTATATGCTAGCAGTAATAGATTTAGCAGATGGTTAGAAGCAGTACCATCAGCAGAGTAATTCAAGTTCTCATAAGAGAATTAATCCCTAGATTTGGAATTCCATCAGAAATAAGTTCAGACAATGGATCAGCATTAATTTAACAATTGAGAATAAATGCAGAGCCTTGGCTGTGTTAAACTGGGTTGATGCTTTACCTGTTGCACTAATGAGCTATTGCATGCAAACTATCAGAAGCACACACTTAACCCCACATGAAATGCTTACGGGTTGATCCCTGCCTCTGCCATATTAGATTAGATTAGATTAGATTCAACTTTATTGTCACTGCACATGTGGGTACAAGGCAACGAAATACAGTTAGCATCTAACCAGAAGTGCATTTTTACAGTGCAAATAATAGGTCTATATAACAACAGATAAATATATTCTTTGCAATATAAACTATATATAAAAATACAAGAATAAAAATATATAAATAATATATACCGAAAATATGAATGTAAACAGTATATGACAGTATACAGAGGTAGTTGAGTGTGCAAATATAGTGCAAATGAGCAGATGAATATAGTGCCATGAGAAAATAATGT
>JAZGTJ010020137.1:0-10547 GCA_036877575.1 Botia almorhae | reverse complement strand
CGAGATATTCTATCCCATCCCGAGATAATCTATCCTACCGCGAGATTTGTAACAACATCTTGACAGAACAGTTTTGGCAATCTACACCCAACTCAGACTTCAAATAGTGACCGGAGATATCTGTTTTATATGTATATATATATATGCATAAACTTAAACAAAATAATAAAATCTGCAATTTACGGAAAACGGGTAGAATTATGACTAAAATTCAGTGCCTTTGCAATCACTTAACCACACAGGGCACTTTGTGAATATTCATTAAACAAGATGTAAATAGAAATTACGTTTATTTCATTACGATTTCCTGTTTTTATTTATTTATTTATTTACTTATTTCTTTCTTTATTTTTAATGGGTAATGCTTGATTAGACGTGGTCGTCTTAAAACTACTTGGGGCACTTAAATAAATTATTACAGCAATAATCAAGGTGTAAGCACAATTGCTTTGGCATATTTCATACTGATTTCATATAGGGTCATGGTGGACTATAAATGCACATTTAAAGGACGTCCCCTTGTGGACGTCCTCTCACAACTGGTTCACAACAGTGTATGTATTGAACTACACGGAGCTAAAACTTAAAATAACAATTATATATGCRACCCCRGAGAACTGTAGGTATGTACAAACGTATCTGAATGCATTTTTAGGAWGAGTTCTGTGTTACATATTTTTACGGATTTATGCCGTCCTACCGTGACTATTTTTGGCCAGGGACACGACGTTGCCGTCAGACCAATGTTAGCTGGGTTATGTCAGAGCACGAGTCCAGATCCTGACTCAATCCTGGTTTCTTGGAGTCAGGATCTGGACTCATGCTCTGGGGCTTTGTTTTCTATGGAAGCACATGGCCTTTGTTTACATTGGCCATGTGCTCTCCGACCCTGCCCCCTTGTTTCCTTGTTTATCCCATTTTTAGTTAATTCCCTTCACCTGTTTTCCTTCATTACCCTCCTTAGTTACTTCCCTATTTAATGGACTTGTGTTTGCTGTCTTTGGCCGGTTGTTAAATGTTGAATGTTTCATGTTGTCTTTGTTTTGGTTTTTTTACTTTAGTTATCCCCCTCGAGGGAGTTTTTGTAAAATAAAGTCTTGTTTTGTTGTAAGCTGTCTGCGTATGGGTTCTCTCTTCGTCAGCCACCGTAACATTATAATAAAATAAATATGCTGCTCTTCATATCTGTAACGGAGACGCTGAGGCAGCCGGATCCATATGCAGTGGTTTATTGACAATCACAATAAGTAATCAGGCAAAGGTCAAAAACCGGCAGACAGAGCAATGGAGGCGAGACAAGAGCAAAACGTAAATACAGGCAATGGTCGGGGCAGGCAGCAAACAATCAACAACAATATCCAAATCAAAAACAATGCTCAGGCAGCAAAGGTTCAAAAACGATAAACATTCCAAGTGGTAACGGGAAAGCAGTCCGGAGAAACGCTGTGAAATGTAGCACATGGCAAACAAGACATCGCACTGACTGAACTGTAGTCCTGGGCTTTATAGGGCAGCTAATAGACTGCAGGTGGCAAACAGGAAGCTCATTAAACCTTGGTACGGGGCAGATGGGAATTGTAGTTCAGGATGATAAGTTAGTATTCTGGCGAGGGTTCCCGCTGGCAACCAGCAGGGGGCGGAGCGGGAACCTCCTCCATAACAATATCAAGCACTGTCAGTTGCATCATTTTGCTTCCTGCTATCGTTTTCTCATTCATCATCTACAATCTATTAATCTTTCCTCATCCTTTTTTCAATTCTCATCTTGCTCTGATCTCTATTCTTTCTCTGTGTTCAGTCTCCACTGCTTTTTTGCAGACACCCTTGTGAATCAAGAGCCAATAATTCGGAATCCTGTTAGCCTAATTTACATTCAGATTTACATTGTGTTATTACCACAAAGATTGTGGAGTCAAATCCCAGGGAACACATGTACTGATAAATTGTATACCTTGAATGCACTGTAACTTGCTATAAATAAAAGTATAGATAAAAGAAATTATATATATTAACTATAACAGCATATAATGTAGATATTATGACTGGTCACAATACCTTTTTATGTTTTTGTCTATTTTTGTAAAAGTACAAATATTCCATGCAGTCTCTTAAGACATTTTGACAAAAACTGCACGTATAACAATTCTAGAACTGTAACACTGTTTAGGTGAAGTAAAAATGTCACACCACCACTGTCACTGTTTGATATTTCATGACATCTGCCCTCAGACTTGTGTGTTAATGTTGCCCTTTTCATTTGCCCCATGATTGGAATTAACTCACAAAAGGCAGAGGTAGAACTTAAATTAGGTTATTTATACACAAAAATGCACCCGCACAAGACAAATGCATCAGGTGTATGCATAACAGATTTTGTGTTATTTCACAGACAAAAATGTATTCCTGTTACATACACGACTTGGGCAGAACTGTTGCCAAAGTATAAGTTAAAGCAGACAAATAAGCGAGTGTGCAGTCAGTGTAATTCAGGTTTAGCAGTGTGGAAAAATGTTTCATCTGAGTTCCATCCATGTTTTATTCTTAGGAAGACATGACAAGCCTTGTGCTTTGATATATGCAGTTTCTGGCTTGCAAAAGTGCTTTACCATCAGACGATGCACAACAAAGACTCACATTTCATTACTTGTTTTCAGCATGTGAATGAGCATTTTTAAACAGTCAGCGTCAGTGGAAAATGATAATACGTTACTCCAGTTTCCAGCAATGCACTGTGGTGTGAATAAATTAAAAGGATTACTATGTCACTGTTCATTGTACAATTTTCTGCTTTTTCATGCGTCACAGCTCATGTTTTAATGTCTTCTCTTGGATGTCTACATGCAGGCTATTAGGGTTAAGAGTCGGATAAATCCATGTTGCTTGCTGCCAGTGTAAACTGGATGAGAAGGGTCCTTACATTGGCACGTGTGTGCTGTTAATTTATTATTGATCATCTTACAGCTTGTACCACCTATAGGATGACCCTGGTTCCAGTGAATCTTAGATTGTAAGTGTATGCAGAAAAACAGGCTTCTGTTTCCTACTTTAGCCTAAGGATAGTAAAAATTTGTCAGAAGATTTAAAGAGATATTAACTTCCTCATAGACCTCAGTATTGCAGATATATTTTTCGAGCACAAAATTTCTTTGCCGAGTAAATAAGAGTTTGTGGAATGTCTCTCGCTGCAGAGCAAGTTGTTTACCATGACATTGTGAAATTTCAGTGAACATGACAAATTGTTGAGTTGATGATCCATCTGAACAGGTGCTTTAAAAGCCAGGTGCCAGAGCGCAAATGTGTTTTTACAATCTGGTCATTAACCTTGTTGGGTCTCATCTGTGTTGAAAACAATAAACTTGGCTTTCCAACAAATTTACCATACCCATCATCACATCTACTAATTTTACGGAATAAGTTGTTATGAGGCAAGCACAAGTTATTTACCTCATTCTAATGTATGATTTGCACTTAATACCAGTGGGTGGTCTAAAACCAAATACAAATGCACAATCTGTCGTTAAATAGAGTGAATGTCTGGTGATATGTTGTAATGTGTTGTTCAGTTTTACCAAAAAAATAGGATTAATGAATAACATTCATGTCTCTTACAGTGTAATCTTGATGCAGAGATACAAGAAGCCATTTATTCACACTGAACTTTGAATCATACATTAAATTGTATGAATATGTATTACAACGCAAAGTAACCAGCCCTAGGCTCACCCAGAGTCAAAAAAACTTGCTTCATTGTTTTTCTCTATTGATTGCCTCAAACTCAGCTTGATTACTAAGTTGATTGCTTGGTAATTACACCAGATCCATGAATCTACATAATCTTGACAGCCATTCTTAAACTGTGTCTCGAAGTTTGCGCCCAGATCAGGCCCATCTAAGCAGAGACTGATGTGTGAATGAGTGAATATATCTGAATGTTACATTCATTATCTCCACTGTGGATCTCCCACCATCGAGACTGTGTTAGTCATATGGTACCTTTTGCCAAATCACTCTCTCTGCTCTTCCCCACATTTAATTCGACTCGCTGTATGGGGAGAATGTTGGGTGATTAAAATGTGTGTAGCCATTGTGTTTCCCCTGCAAGCCCATTAGCCACCGCAGCTAATTAGCATCTCAGCTGGATGTGTGTGTTTGATGGTGTAAAAGAGTACTGTGGGTCACACCACTAGAGACCTCTCCATAGAAAGACTTCACTGTAAAATCTCCTTCACTAACCTCCTCTTGTCTCCATCTGACAGCTCAGGATGTGGAGTGTTCAGCTGCGGGTAAAGCAATGTTTAGATCATCTTAGCAGTGTTTCTGGCTAGATGGACCCCACCTACTGGACCATTGCCCAAACACAATGGCAATTTGCCGTGATTCTCAGTGGACTCTCAAAAGTGAGTCCACTCATAAGTGAGTTCACTGAAATTATAGTATATTGCTCTAGTCAGAGAAATGCATTCTGCATTTTTAAAAAATTGCATTCTTCGATTACTCTTCTTCCTCATGCAGGCTGTGATGTTTGATATGCTGAATATGCTGCATTTCTCTGCACTTATTTTTATCATTGATTTTTTTGGCATGCACCATGCATGCACTGCATATATCTCACAGCACAGTTTTATGTCCTAATTCATCTCCAGTTAAACACACACAGTCACATGCTCAGCCATGTCATGGTTAACAGAATGCAGTGGACCTTGACTGGCCCTTGGTTAGACTTAATGAAGAATTACATTAATGGCAGCTGTTGAAGTCTTGATTAGGAGCTGCTCCTCGCCTTTAATGAAAGTATTCATCAGATTAATTCAGCCAGAGAACCTCAGGTGCTCAAAAGTGTTAGTGAGTTTCATGTGCTGCCAAATGGTAAGGTGGATCATCAGGTGTCTTGGTAGGTCTTTGATCGCCGGCTGACAGCTTAACAGCAGACTAGTGCTTGAATGATCAAACCTAAAGGAGTGATGCAGTGGGAATTTTGCTTCAGTGGCAGCCAACTCCATAGAGTGTCTTGCCTGCTATCCTGATGGATTAATGCAACATTCAGAAATGCCTAGCAAATGTAAGATGAGTGCATGAGAGACAAACACCGCTTTATTGTATGCCATTACTTTCCTCTCTGTGTGGTATGCCCTCTTTCTGAGACCAAACCCAATTCTGACGCCTCATGCTCAAGTTCACAGGGTTTGGTGCACATTACTGGGTCCCTACTCTGAGATATGTGTCTGTGTGTTTATTTCACAGGATGAGGCTGATAAATCTAGCATATAATGATTGGTACCCTGCAGGCCCATGGCAAAAAAAAAGTTCATAGAGGTCACAGATGTTTTGAGCTGCAATTTAGACAAATACTATAATAACAGAAGCTGTTCTTCTTTCTTTCTTTCTTTCTTTCTTTCTCTCTCTTTCTATCTCCTTTCTTCCTTCCTTCCTTTTTTCTACTTTCTGCAGTGTAGGTAGTAACAACTACTTTTTAGTTTCTTTGTGCTTGAGTGCTGTGTGACTGACAGGCAGCTGTTTTTATGCTCACTTGAGTATGTGTGCATCTGCTCTGTGAAGAGCATTTGTGCCTCACGGCTTGAGATAGCGGTCAAATACATCTCTTGATCAAAATAACCACTTGCTGAGATATTGATGTAAACACAGTTGGTTTAAAAATGTAAACAGGTGGGGCAAGAAATCTGATTTGTGTTAAAATATCAGATCTGTGCACTGGGCCTTGCAGTTAAAATTCCTGCTGCTGCCTAATATGTTGGATTTTAAGCGTTTACCAGATAAATAGAAATACTGCATAAATATGTAGTATTCCTTATTTGATTCTGATTGTTTTACATTTTTTGCTGTGGTATTGAACTTGATAATGGAAAGATAATTGGAAAAATCAATTTCACTGTACACAATTATATTAGTATTTCACCATAAATATAATTTCACTAGTACTGATATTAGCTACCTAAAGTGTTGGTGCACCATTTAAGACTGGGAGTTTGTAAATTAAATCTTATATTTACATTTATGTATTTTTTCATTGTATTATTGTGGTGTCACTGTAGATCAGTGGACTGTAGGACTTCAGTATTGTGTTCTGTCCACATAAGCAAAAAATGCACACATTTAAGAGCGAACATCCATGGCGTTATTTTATAACGTTACTCCTGTTTCTACAAAAACGGAACATCTAAATAGCAACTGTTTTTGTATTATTTCAAAACCCTACTGATATTGTAACGAGGACGCGGAGGCGTGTTAATCCAGATGCAGCATTTTTAATCAGAATCATCAAAAACAGGCAAAGGATCAAAAACCGGCAAACAGTGTTATTGAGAGAAGGCAAAATCGTAAACGGTAATACACGCAAAGGTCGGGGCAGGCGGCAAACAAACATAAACATTAAACAGTCACAGTTCAGGGCAGGCAGCAATCAATCCAAAAACATAATCCAAGGCAGAGTCAAAAGGGCAGGCAGCAAACAATCAGAAATAACTAGAAACAGTCCAAACACGAAATCCAGGTAAACAACAATAAAAAAAAATGCTCTGAAATGTAAGCCGAAGCAAAACAAGACATCGCACTGAGTACATGGAGTCCGGGGTTTAAATAATCCACTTAGATTGGTCTCAGGTGTGCCGACAGGAAGTAATCGAGGTCCATGGGAATTGTAGGCCGAATGTGTTTTAATACTCTGGCGAGGGTTCCCTCTGGTGGCGTGAAGGAAGCGGAGCGAGAGCCTCCTCTGTAACAGATATTACGAGCACACATGAGTATTGATGTGGACAAAATAAATGGACAACAGACAAATATGACAAAGTGAAAAGCTATACGGAGGGTATGGTGCCAGGTATACTAAACAGAGAGACTCAATGGTCTTGCCCTAATCAAGTAGAAAGGCTGCATTATTAATGGCCATTATAATGCAGGGGGAGGGGCCACAGGGCTGCTGTGCGCTACTTTACCAGCCAGTAGGAATAACTGGATGCGAACCTGACTGGCACAATTTGTAGCCACAGAGAATATAAGCAATAACATGCCATGCATATGCAATAAAAGGGATGGTAATGCACTGTGCCTGGTGTGGATAGCAAATATTTTTCAGCTTTTTCCAATAACAATCTGTGATGGAGTAGATGTGGCTTTAAGACTGTTAGTTTAAAATAGCTTAATAGTTTAAAGGTAACTGTTTAAAATGTAGACTGATATTGGGTAGGTGTAGTGTTGTGTAGGACATAAAGCTTAGTTGGTAACTTAAAGGTTGTTGGTTCAAACCCTGCAAGGTGTGATTTATGTCATCATTGTGCCCTTGAGCAAGGAATTTTATTAAGTTGCATCAGAAGATGTTGCATCCATGTAATAAGTCTGCTGTAAGTAATTTTGAATAAACGTGTGACAAATAAATGACAAATATGTAATTGGCCAGTTCAAGCATTGTTGATGTAACATTTGCAGTCAAAACATGAAATGCAACATCTCATAGAAAGCACTAATTACCAGAGCAGTGAGCCATTTATGTATATATATATATATATGCCCTTGCAGATGGAGTCCAGACAGCAGGAAAGTTTTTGTGTTATGGATGTGACAAAAATGTGAACAGCTCTTTGAAGTAACCAGTTGATTCATGCCAATAATGTCCAATAATTTAAAACTAGTAATATCTAGAACAGCAAAAGGTCAGCTCTCTTTAGATCATGCAGACATATTTTTAATTTTTTCTTTTAATATTAATGAGAAAAAACACATTGATAACATTAAATAAAGATTCCTTTAATCCTTTTTATGAAACTGTGGCTGGTTGAGAATGTTGTTTCAGTATGGCTGCCCGCCTCATGTGTGGTAGATAAACAATGTCATTTCATTAAAAATTTTATTACAGCTCTTATGAATACAGATATAAACAGAAATATATACTTAAATGTAGACCTAAGTGGAATATTTATACGAGTTTTGTTCCTTTAGTAAGCACTTGTTTTTTTCCAGGGTAAAGTTGACTTTTTCTAAAGGTCTGTGCTTTTAATTGACAGGATAGCAGAATAATGGAAATATGAAGCAGGCAGACAGCACCTGTCTGTGAGTCATGAAAATTACTTATTGGCTCTGACTGCTAAACTGACAGTTACATTTTCCAACTAATTAATTGGTATTAGAAAGAGGTGGAAGGAGGTAGACAAGTAAGCTCTGCTGTCCCTAAAGCCAAGAATATTCTACAAGTTAGAAGCTGGTCACCATTTCATGTTTTAAATCTGTGACAACATGGGCATGGAAAGCACATTGCCATGCTAGTGTGCACACACTGTGACAAATTTCTAATTTGTTTGAATTCCAATTGACCAGTCTTCAGGTCTGCAGACCGTCTCTGACAAGCAAGAGAGGAGCAATGAGCGACAGCCAATGAAATTACAAGAAATGAAAGATCGTGGGGAGGAGGAGAAGAGGGGAGTGGGGGCAGAGCCGGGAGATAGTTAAGTTTTCTGACAGCCTGATGGATGAAGCTGTCGTTTAGTCTGCTGGTCCTGGCCTGGAGACTCCGCAGCCTCCTCCCTGATGGCAGCAGGCTGAAGAAGCTATGCATTGGGTGGGTGGGATCAGCTGCTATGCAGAGGGCTTTTTTGGTGAGACGGGTGTTGTAGATGTCCTGGAGGGAGGGGAGAGGGACACCAACAATCTTCTCAGCTGCTCTCACTATGCTTTGGAGAGTTTTGCAGCAGGACACATTACAGGTGCCAAACCACACAGTGATGGAGCTCGACAGGATGCACTCGATGGTGCCTCTGTAGAAGATGCACATGATGGGGGCTGGTGCTCTTGCTCTTCTTAGTTTGCGAAGGAAGTAGAGAGAGCTGCTGTTATTTTTTTGGCCAGTGCAGTGGTGTTGTTCGCCCAGGGACTTGGTGCTGCTCACTCCACAGACGCACCATTGATGGTCAGAGGAGCTGTTGAGTGTGCGCTCTCCTGAAGTCAACAACAATCTCCTTTGTCTTCTCCACATTCAGAGAGAGATTGTTGTCTGCACCACCCGGCCAGGCGGCTCACCTTGCTTCTGTAGTTTGTCTCATCCCTGTTGCTAATAAGACCCACCACAGTTGTGTCATCCACAAACTTGATGAAGAGGTTGGAGCTGTGTGACGATGCGCAGTCGTGGGTCAGCAGAGTAAAGAGGAGGGGGCTCAGCACACATTCTTGAGGGGCCCCTGTGTTTAGAGTGATAGTGCTGGATGTGTTACTGCCGACCCGTACTGCTTGTGGTCTTCCGGTGAGGAAATCCAACAGCCAGTTACACAGTGAGGTGTTGAGCCCCAGCGGCACCGGTTTTTGAGTGAGCTGTTGGGGGATGATAGTGTTAAATGCTGAACTGAAGTCTATGAACAGCATTCGGACGTAGGAGTCTTTTTGTCCAGATGTGTGATTGCTGAGTGGAGTGCAATGGAGATGGCATCATCGGTCGAGCGGTTGGACCGACACGCAAACTGGAAGGGGTTCAGGGAGGGGGGCAGGACAGACTTAATGTGCTGCATGACTAGCTGTTCGAAGCACTTCATGAGGATGGGAGTAAGTGCAACTGGACAATAGTCATTAAAGCAGGAGGGAGATGACTTTTTTGGGACCGGAATGATGGTGATGGCTTTTAAACATGTGGGGATGACAGCCTGGTTAAGAGAGATGTTGAAGATATCTGTGAAGACTTCAGTGAGTTCCACTGCACAGTCTCTCAGTATGCGACCAGGAATGTTGTCAGGACCCAGAGCTTTGCGTGCGTTGATCCTACTAAGGGATCTCCTCATACTGTCCGGGGACAGAGTCATTATCTGGTCACCAGGAGGAGGTGGGGTCTTCTGTGCAGTGGTGCTGTTTTGTGCCTCAAAGTGAGCAAAGAAGGTGTTCAGCTCGTTCAGCAGGGAAATGGTGCTGTCACAGGTCTGTGGTGAAGCCTTGTAATCTGTGATAGTCTGTATCCCCCACCACAGGCTCTGTGTGTCTCTGCTGTCATACAAAGCAATGGGCTATCCCCTGGAGTACTGTCCCTTAGCCTCTCTGATGCCACGGGACAGGTGCTGTCTAGCTGTCTTCAGGCTCGCCTCGTCTCCAGTTTTGAAGGCAATGTTCTGAGCTTTCAGGAGGCTGTAGACCTCCCCTGTCAGCCATGGCTTTTGATTGGCACAGACAGTGATGGTTTTGGTGACTGTTACATCTTCAGTGCATTTGTTGATGTAGGCTGTAACAGTCTCTGCGTACTTCTGGAGGTCAATGTGTTGTATGTGGCAGCCTGCTTACATACTCCAGTCAGTGGTGTTGAAGCAGTCCTGTAAAGCCTCTGAAGACCCTTCTGGCCACATTCATATCTTCTTACAAACCGGTTTGGTGACTTTGACCCTCTGAGGTCCGAGGGTGTTTTGGAGCCCTGGAGAAGTTTTGGCATGCTCTATTGTGCTTTTTTCAGGTGCTTATAAACATATAAAGTCTGATAACACTGTATTCAGCACAAACTGGGCTACAATAATATCTGAGCTGCATGTATGTACATGATTGTGTTTTTGAGAAAGTAACGTTTATGCATG
>JAZGTJ010020136.1:0-10547 GCA_036877575.1 Botia almorhae | reverse complement strand
TGGTAAATGTAAAATGTTGTGACAGAGATGTGATGCGAGTTTCATATGTCAGCTATATCACATATTCATATAATGCTCTGTAACTAAATGTATTAGCGCTCGAATATGGTGCATTGTAACTGTCTATGCAGGGCACAGAATAACAGAACAGAATCTTGGTTGTTCTTCATTCCATTCTGAAGAACCCACTTGGATTTTAAAGGATGCGATGCATGCGTTATTTATCTTGACACGATAATTTTAAGATGGTAATACGTTACATATTTTCTGTAGCGTATTACATATATTAGATATTGTCCATACGTATTGTACATAACTGTCCATGTTACGTTATACAACAATATAATTAATTACAGGGACAGCAATTAAAGTCACAAGCAGCCTCATAAAAAAAATGAAAGGGAATTTTCACAGTGCTTACATTTGAACTTGAACACTTTTACAGTAACATCTCATATATTTGAGCCCTTCAGCATTCACCAACTGTATTATTTAGATTTATTGTAAATTTAACTGGTCGTGATTATGAAGAAATCATTAATATGTTCGTGTTATTTTATGAAGGAGTTATCATGTATAGTAATTAACATCGGGCTGCAGGTAACAAGATAATCAAATGTTTCATTGTAGCGCAGATAAAAGCAAATTAATTTATCAATTAAAACCTTACTTTAATTGTTAAAATAATGTAAAATAATGCAGAAGTGCTGTAATGTTGACCACTCGAACTGCCACTGATCTCTCACTGATTACAGGGGTTATGAATGAAGTCGTGTATTATTATTGATCTGTCATTTGTTTTATGGATTGTGCCAAGTTATTGTGTTTAATAGGAACAGAACCAGCACAGTTAATATTAATGAAAATCTTAATCATGTGAGATGTGAGGTTTAATACTGGATACAAATGTCAGTCTGAGTTTCTGTTGCAGATAAAATGCTGCTTTTGGTTCGGTTCGGGGTTTGTACCACTGCCTTAGAATAAACATGTTGCCTTGATGTCAATTATTAAAAACAAATCAAGTACATATTGATAATCAAGTCCCATAACCTCATGAAAACACTTTTACTGCTTTGCTGAGGGCATAAATAAACAGCAAGTTACTGCCACTGTCACTGCAAATTCTGTATGTGCCTATATTACTGGTTTATTGATGCAGTTCTTAGATGATAGGCACAAATATTTGACCCTGCATTCATGAATGATCAGTTATAATCATGTAATATTGTGGCTAACCCGTTTACCATTGTCCTGCAAAGACTGTGTAATGATTTATGTGTGTTATATGAGTTTTGTGAAGGGATTTTGTGGCTCATTAAAATATATGTTGCCAAAACATGTTTGTAAGACTGTTTTTCTTCATTTTGGTTTTGGTTGGTTTGTGATAGTTCTCTTACAAATATGAATTTGTATCTGTAAACAAAAGTTCAAGAAAAGCAAGGCAAGTTTTGCTTACCTTTGTATATTTTATCTTTTTTTACTGTACCAGCAGTGCAGATAAAGCTCCAGACAGGTCCATATTCCTCTTCTTCAAAGTATCAACATTGCATGTTGCCGTTTAACATTTTTTACACGTTTTTTATTATCTGCAATTGCATGTATTTAGATTTGGAAGCTATTCTTATGAAAACATCATTACTTAAGTTTGACGCATGGTGAATCTAAGTGTGTGTTGTTACTAACAACCAATGTGGTCACGCTAGCAAATCAAAAATCATATCTGGCCACTTGAAACCGTTTTAAAATATTTCCTGCAGTGTAAACAAAGCCTAAAAATTGTAAAAAGACTGCCTGCAGATCATTGTTTCAACAGTAGGGGGCAACATTGCGAACTCTCACCTGTGCACACCGGTGCACACCTGTGCACACCTGTGCACACCTACGGCTGTTATGGAGTCATGTCAGACAGAGATGTCTGACTCATTTTCCGCCTCTTAATCAGCATGTAGGAACCCTTTGTGGTTAAGTAGAGACTCAGGTAAACGGGGGAATTCTCTCCTACGTCAGAGGTTTCAGGTTTGGATAATGTTTATTCCTAAATTGCTTAAAGGGCCTCTGACTGAGCAACACTGGAAAAGCAACTCTTCCTCATACACATTGTTCATGTGACATGCCGTACGTTCTTTATACAAGTTAATGACCTCATATTAATTAAAAGACAGACTGGAACGTTTTACTTTATTTCGAAACAACGTCACAACAGAGGCGTATGTAAGTTAACTTTAAAAAGCCTAAAGTTGATTTTAATGGTCACAAAATATATAAAATAAACAGTGACCACTAACAGCTTTCTGTAATCTTTATTTGAGTAGCTTATTATAGATATCAGTGAACTAAGCTGAACTTAAGCTTAAGCTAAGCTTAGCTGAACTTAAGCTAAGCTTTCCTGTAGCTCAGTGGTTAGAGCATGGTGTTAACAACAGCAAGGTCATGGGTTCGATCCCAGGGATAGCACATATTCAGAAACGATGTATGGTATAATGCAATGTAAGTCGCTCTGGATCAAAGCATAAATGTAAATGTACACACTAAACGTATTAAACGAATCAGAACTCGTCAGCCTCTAAACTGGGAAAGAACTTCTTCCTAAATAGTACGTTTGGGGGCGGCACGTCTCAGGCATGTCTTAGCACTTTAACAAGGCTAAGCCCCGCCAATCAACACTGTAAATCTGTCTTCACATCCTAAGCCAACAGACCGCAGGTCTTTATGTGTCACCAGCCACACTGATAACACTTATTACTTACAAAAGATGTACACGTGCTGCCCATTTCAGTTCAGCTGGCCATAGACTATCACCTCATAACAAATAATTAGTAATTTAGGTGACCGGTGTGTACTTAAAAAGGCTTGTGTTTGGTTTGCTCAATTATGTTTAAACTCTTGAATCTATGAGTCAGTTGAATCTGTTTCAAAACATGAAACAAACAGCTTTAGGTTGTCCCGGGCTATACAAATGTTAAATGAATGTTTTTGTTAAATGAATTCAATTTGAGCTCTATCATAGTAAATAAGACACACCGAGTGTGTTCCGAAATGTGTATACAGTTACATAAACATCGCTATGCACTGATGGCAATCTGATCCGAGATTTTAAGTGAAAAACAGAAATAGCTCGTCAAAAGCAAGAGCTCTCGTGTTCTGAACAAAATGTCAGTGGCGCTTGTGTAAAGCTTGCTGCCTGCCGTTTCAGTGTTTTTTAGCACATTGCTATGCGGTAATAAGGATGTGTCACAATTAAAATAACAGTAGAATGTATTACAGTTTAATTACAATTAAATCGATTTAAACAGAATTATTTGTACTTGCAAAAAGCGTATTAATATTAAGCATTAGCGGCCCATTGCCATATGCATTTGATCTGTAAAATCTGGATTTAAATGTTTTGTGAACACATTTAAGATAACTGTGATGTCACATCATGTTTTCAAAACATGTCTCAAGATGTTATTTGTGACATCACAGCTCTCGCCACAGAAGGAAGTCTCCAGTAAGCACAGGGAACTTCCACTATTCCAGATCGTCTATTTGTATACAGAAGCTCAGAGCTGCTGGCGGTGCATGCGAGCGTGTCTTGTGTTTTGCGAACTCATTTCAGATGGTTGCGATTGTGAAACGTCACAATCAGAATAACAGTCAACTTGTGTTGTATTACAGTACAGTCGGACGAATAAGAAAAGATTTTAACCAGCTTATTTGTACTTAATTAAGTACTTAATTATGCAACGTTTAGATATTATAAACCCAATATATTAACCTTTATAATAATGGAGCTAACAGCCATACCGCACTGTGTAATGTGTGCAATCTCAGTGTCAAGCTGCTTTGACCGTTTACATTTACCACCACAAAACGAACTATATTTACTAACTATAACTGTCCAAAAGGTTATCACAGAAATAGCAAAAAGAAGTCAAGTTAGCAGATACCGTCTGGCTCTGAACATACATAATGATAAGTACATTAGTTAACCTACAATTTTACGATTTAAACAATATTCATTATATTCTATAACATTTTATAATATTCAGACAACAGAGATAATATTCATCGTTCTAGTCATGCCAAACTCTAGAATATTTTCTTGGTTAGAATTCTTGGCTTTAAATACTGTTGTGCACAATTTTGGGGCCCTGAAGTCAAAAAGTTGAGATCCACTGAGCTAGGTCACACTTCTCAGACTAAATAACGTTTATTTATTGCTATCTATAATATTTTTTCTTCTTTGACAAGTGAAGTTTGACCCCCCCGCAAATCAGATGAGTAACCAAAAGAATAGCCGCAATAGTTAATCAATGTCATACCGGATTTGGTGTTGCACCTTGTTTGGCTTAATGGTTTCCTGTTGCATGATTTATATTCTGTAAATGTCTGATTAAATACTTTAGAAATTTGTAGTGCTGCAACAAACCTCAACGTGCGATGATGCAAATGATCATGTGAACATCAGGATCTGAGAATTTACACTGTCCCACTTTCTGACAGACATCGCCATTTAATTAGTACAGTTTATGAAGTCCATATAAAAACTGTAGTAAAATAGCAAATGAGTTAATACCTCTCCAAATTATTATTCAAGGAAACTACAGACTCACTTATATTATTCTTCTGTGTGCATATGAATTACAGGAGTCACTGCCAAAGGAGTTACAGCAGTTTCGACTGTAAACAATAATTCCAAAAATTTAAGCACTTCGCTGTTGGCTATTTTTGACCGAAGGGCATACCCAACTAACAGAGAACGTTATCAGAATGTTGGGTCATGTTCTCTAAACGTTCTCTCAGTTATCAAAAATGTGCAGTAACATTAGTCATTTTTTAAATTGTTACATGATTATGATGTTTAAACGTTTAAATAATGTTCTTTTGATCACGCAATAGTGTTAATACAACAGCTAAAAAAATGAACGTTGTGAACACGCATAGATCTTTCAAAATAACACTTTTTAGGTTTATGTTATTTGATTGAAATATTACAGAAATGTTCTTAAAAACTAAAATTGAAGAACCCGACAGAAAAAGTGAGAAAAATCCCTCAAGAGACTGAGTTTTAAACCAGTCTATTCTGGCCCACTTTACAAATGACTAACACAGATCTGTCACAACCCACATGCACGTGTAACGCGTCCCATTGCAACACTGCAGATGACTGTCAGTGTGAAGCGGATCTGATCGCAATGGGCTTCCAGATGAACATGAGTAAACTGTATGTTGACTACATGTAGATGTAACTGACTCAATGATAAATAAACATAACTTTTACAATATCACTTCACTTTCATGCAGAACTATCATAGTTACACTACAGAAGCAATACAGAAATTGTAGTTACTATATTATACAGGTGGAAATATATTGGTGGATTTATAGTAAAGAGTTTGTTTTACATTGATCTGACCAGTGATGGTAAAATACAGCAAAGGGTCTGCAGACTGATAAGTAAAACACACATACATGTGTTCGAAACATATAAAACAATCCCTCATATTTATACATTTATTTTTATACATAGTGTAGTTTACAAGTCAGAATTTACTTAAGAGTAGAAAGTGTAGAATTAACTTAAGAGCAATGTTTGTGATAAATTATATATCATTTTCAAAGCGTTGAAGCGTTCAAAGTGACTGATGTTACTGGAGGAATGTTTTTTGATAATGTTTGGACAACTTTGGGGAAAACATTAGCCAACGTTCTGAGAATGTTCCCTGTTAGCTAGGATATTGCAGATAAGGTACAAGCAGGGTAACTGAGAAGCTAGGTCAAACCAGAAAATTTGTGAATAATATATTTTTAGACGCTGTGCGGTTTTCCTTTTAAATTTAATTGATACAATTCTATAATCTGTGTTTATTTATGATGACTTGTGTAGTTGATTATTCCCATGATTTTTTTTTGACAAAATCTGACTCAGTCTTTTCTTGCACAATCGCATCCGTCTGTTGTGTATTTAAGACAGGAATCACAACACAAGCAGCATCAGTTTCTTGAAGGGGAATCAACATGAGCTTCCACAAGCTGTGCGTTTTAGTGGCTTTGGTGGTCGCTGGCCACGCCAGCCCGATAGCGCCCTCTATCGATGACGACGAATTGACCATGGCTGAGGTAATTTACTACCAGCTAGTTTAACTACGTGACGCTTTTAGTCAATTTGTTGAAGTTGCAAACTGACTTGCATCTCTTTTCACAGAATTACCTGAACAAGCTGTACGCCCTGCCAAAGCATACCTCGGTTGAAACCATACAGCGCTCCGGTTCCATGAGTCTGAGGCTAAAGGAGATGCAGGAGTTTTTTGGGCTCCAGGTAACAGGGACGCTGAATGAAGAGACGCTGAGCGCGATGAAGAAGCCACGGTGCGGGGTTCCGGATGTTGCCGCGTACTCCGTTTTTCAAGGGGACTACAAATGGAAAAAACACGATCTGACCTACAGGTAAGAAGCTCTTAAATGAACACATTTAAACCTATTTAAATGTCTGGTCTTTCCAGTGAATGTCTGTACGTCAACATTTCAGCATGCAAAACACGACAAAATGGGCTTATTATGTGCAGCATACAGCATTTATTTCGGTATGTTTATTACAGAATTGAGAACTACACACCTGACATGTCTGTAGCTGAGGTGGATGACTCCATTCAGAAGGCGCTGAAGGTGTGGGCCGACGTCACTCCTCTGAGATTCACTCGAATCTACAGTGGCATCGCTGACATCATGATCTCGTTTTCTGTTGGAGGTCAGTGTCTCATGCTTAAACATTATTTTATTTATACATTGAGATCTCATGGTTTCGAACTACAAGTTTACAAATATTAATACAAATACACAAATAAAATACAATACAAATATTAAGATGACGTCAGGAAACCTGTGTGCATTTAGTTAAGTAAAGCTAACATATTTTGTTTGTATTTTGTTGTATTGGTTATAATGAAAGCTCTGCTTGTTTCCAGATCATGGTGATGGTTACCCATTTGACGGACCAGATGGTTTTCTAGCTCATGCTTTCCCTCCATTTGCTGGTATTGGTGGTGATGCCCATTTTGACGATGATGAGTCTTTCTCCTACAGATCTCCTGCCGGTGAGTGCCGTTTTCCCCGATAAAACCTTCAAATCAGCCAACACACCAATCTGTATGTAACATGTATGTAAATTTTACATTCCCTCTTATTCTCCAGGGTACAATTTGTTCCTGGTGGCTGCCCATGAGTTTGGACATGCATTGGGGCTTGAACATTCCCGGGATCCAGGTGCACTGATGTTTCCCACCTACGTATTCAGAGATGTTGATAACTTCAGACTCCCTAAGGATGATGTCGATGGAATCCAGTCTCTCTATGGTAAGCTACTACAAATGACAAACAACTAGTGAACCAGAATCCCTGAAGTATAATTAAAACTATGTTTCTAATGCTCATGGTGGACATCTTTGATAAACAGGCCCAAACCCTGATGCCGACAACAATCAACCCACACCACCTAGTACCCCGGACAGATGTGATCCTAAACTGGAGCTGGATGCTGTCACCATGCTGAGGGGGGAGATCATGTTCTTCAAGGGCAGGTAAACAGAGACCAGCTGAAAGGGAACATTCTCAGAACGTTGGCTAACGTTCTCTAAAAGTGCTATTAAAAACCGTCTTGCAGTAACATTAACAGAATTTTTTTAACATTGTACAGCATATTATACATATCAAAAATGTTATTTTCTGAAAAGTTACAATGTTACAGAATTAAAAAAGTTAACGTTCCTATAACCAAACAAAAACTGAACGTTTTAAACGATCCTAAAACTTTCAAAACAACATTTTAACTTTTTGTTACTTAATAGAAATGTTGGGAAAATATTCTTATAACCCACAATTGTTCGCTGGAGAGCCGGATCTGATCTGCTGGTGTTTGGGTTTTTGTTGCAGCCTCTTCTGGCGCAGTTACCCCTTGAGCAACACAGCCGAACAACAGCTCATTAAAAGCTTTTGGCCGGAGATTCCAGAAAACATCGATGCAGCATTCGAGAGTCCAGTCGACGACAAAGTCTACCTTATCACAGGTAAAAACACTCAAAAATACAGAACAGGAGATTCATTTTGTATTGGGAAATATAAGACATATCATTTGGAAATGTTGTCATACCCAGGTCAAAAGGTCTGGGCTCTCTATGGCTATGACCTGGTACCGGGATATCCCAAGAGTCTCAGCATGTTCCGTTTGCCGAACAAAGTGAAGAAAGTTGATGCGGCCCTCTATGACGAACAGACCCACAAAATCCTGTTTTTTGCTGACAATAAGATTTACAGGTACGCATATCAATTAAACAAAGTCAGTCTGAGCATCGTTTTTAAGTATACACAAATAATAACAGAATTAATTTTGTGCAGTTACGACGAGGAAACACGCAAAATTGAAAAAGGCTATCCGAAATCGGTGCAAAACATCTTCCCAGGAATGACCGGGAAGGTGACAGCAGCGTTCCAGTACAAAGGTACGAGTTTATAAAAACAACACACAAAGCTACAGAGAAAATCTAAATCTTTTCTTATCTGAACATGTATTTACGTTCTTTGATTATCATTTTAGGTTTCAACTACCTCTTCAGTGGACCCAAAGTGCTGGAGTTCGGTATCAATGACAAGAAGCTGTTCCGTGTGCTGAACAACAATTATTTTCTGCCCTGTTAATGTCGAGTTTTCTCAGCACAGCAGTGCTCTGACCGCGTGAAGTCAAATCAGAACCTGTCAGTATTTCTAAGTCAATTATTGAGTATTTAACTTTTTAACTTAAGTTTATTTAAGATTTGTATGTACTACAGGATAGCAAAACCTATTGTGATGATTTAAAACTTATGATTGCAAAATAAACCGTTTGATATGAATATTGCCTGATCTAGCTATTCATTATTGACATCAGCAGGTCGAATATGAGTGTATTTAGGTGGGTACACTGAAGTGTTGTGTGCAGTGTGATGCATCACTGTATTTAATCTACATAGTTATGACATAGTAGCGATGTGAGAGAAAACTTTTCCGCATTTATGTCACATAACAAATTCAGTCACGTGAAAAAATGCCAAAAATTACATCATGGGTTACATCATCAGACGTGACCAGCCTTCAGGCAAATCAGCTATAAAACCCACAGTTGTAAAAATCCTCTTAAATAAACGGACTCAGTAGCTTTTCTAGGCAAGAAATGAAATATGTACTCACACCTAAATTGACTTTAAAAAATAAACATGCCTATAGAAATATTCATTAAGACAAACAAGTGTGACAACTAGCCCCGGTCTTCCCTAGAAACAAACGACTGGCTGAATTTAAACAACATACAAAAAAACAAAGTAAACTTTGGACAAAACTGTCTTTATTTGTAACGTGTACAAACGATATAACGCGTGTGCGCGTTTTTTGTCCTTTCTGGCCAACCATACTAACCAATGCAAACCAACAAATAAAATAAGCCGTTTAAACGCGTCTGGCAGATTCGGTTTGACAATGTACATAATGGAAGTTGCTTAAACACTTAAGGAATCAAATCTGATGTGTAATTTAAATGAAAAAGTTTACCTATTTATGTTTTAAAATATGCATACCATTCATAATGGATTTGTTTGTGCCATGTGTATGTAAACAGCGGCGCAAGCGAAATGCCGAGTTGGAGAGCTTGCAGAACTGGCAGGACAACAAGTCCTGGGCTGAGGTAAACAAAACGTATTGTTAAATTTATTCGAGTTACGCCAAACAATTCATGTTGAGTCAGTACTGAGATAGTGAACGTAGTAGGTTAAATGAAGTCCAGTTACTGCCACCTACTGGTATATCAGGAGATGTGTCGGTTGTAATATGACGGACACGTGTAACGTGACATGCTTTTTAATATAACTGTGTGTATATGTACAAATAATGGCGATAACAATTCGTTTCTTTTTCACCTACAAAGTAATAGCATAAACTCAACTCATTTTGGTTTATGGCTTGAATTGAGGAAGTATTTTTTAGATAGACAGACAGACGGACAAACAACACTGAAAACTGAAGAAATAAAGTGCCAGTTTCTACACATTTCTACTGCAATATTGACAGATGTAGTAATACAGTTCCCGTATGAAACCAACAGTGCTGCAACACTGTAAACCGCAGGTGTAACAAATAAACACACACAAACGCAATACAATATTCAACTTTGGCCAGATTTTAGTTCTGCTCCCCAAAACTGAACCATGCGGTGTGTAATTGTATGTAGATATTCAATAAATTTGTACACAATACAGCTACATGAAAATGTCTAGAATATTAAAAACAACAATTTACTGGAAAACAGCATAACAAAAATACCTACTTGTACTGGAGTTTTCCATATACTGGGAAAAAAACTCTACCTACACTTTTTAAAAACACAACGATTGTGTGTTTTTGACAATAGTCATACACATGGTTACATTTAACATCATAATCAAAATTCTACCTCAGAGTTTAATATTATAAACGATTATCTCTTCCATGAGGGATATAAGTGCAATTTAAATGAGATATGAAACAAGCTAAAAGTAAATTAG
>JAZGTJ010020135.1:0-10548 GCA_036877575.1 Botia almorhae | reverse complement strand
GGTTTCTGTGCTGTGATATGGCCTAAAGCCTGACTGAAAATTTTCAAGTATATCATTTTTTTGTAGGAAGGAGCACAGCTGAGTAGACACTACTTTTCCAGTATTTTGGACATGTATGGGAGGTTTGAAATCGGTCGATAGTTTCCTAATTCACTGGGATCTAGGTTTGGTTTCTTTATAAGAGGTTTAATGACAGCCATCTTATAAGGTCCTGGGACATGGCCCAGGGTTAGTGATGAATTAATAATATTATGGATGGGTGCTATGGCACCCGGTAGTATCACTTTTAGTAGTGTAGTTGGTATAGGATCTAGTAGGCATGTTGTAGGTTTGGATGTTGTAATAAACATACATCCAAACCTACCAAAAATTGAGCTAAAGCCTCTGATGAATTGCCTGTAAAAATTTGCAAAACCCCAAAACCTTTGTAACTCCTTTACAGTTCTGGGTAGTGGCCAACCGGAAACTAAGGCAACTTTCTTCTCATGCATAGCAATACCCTTTTGACTAATGATGTAGCCTAAAAAGGCAGTACTAGTATAGTGGAATTCGCACTTCTCCTCTTTGGGGATCAGACTGGATGGTTGTAGTACCAACGAGACGACTGACCTTGCCTAAACATATTTATTGACATTCAGTTCCCCACTGTTTGATGTCTCCCTCTTCCGGAAATAACTGGTTCGTGGAGCTGAAGCCAGGGCAGACCAAGGATTAGAGTGTGATGAGGTAGGGGGATAGCATAAAAGTGGATCTTCTCAGCGTGTAGGGCCCCGATACACAGCTTGAGTTCTTGGATGGTTCTTTGAATGCCTCCATTGCCCAAGGGACGACCATCTAGTGCCTCCATTGTTAGGGAGCAATCAGAATGGGTTAAAGCGATGTGATGTTTGAGGGCAATTTCTAGAGAAATGAAATTTCAGGCTGCTCCTGAGTCAATCAAGGCCATACAGTTTAATGCTTTGTCTGCCAGAGTCAGAGTGACTGGTAACTGGTAAGAGTTGTAGCGTGAACCGGAGAAGTAATAGTTGCACTCACCATGAGTCGGTCATTGGTTGGACGTACCGGGCATGATGACCTGTTGTGACCCGGTTCTCCACAGTAGAGGCAAAGGTTATGGCGGATTCTGCAATTTTGTTTCAGTTCCTTCACAATTTTGTTTCAAATCCTTCAGTTCCTTTCCCTCATGTCTGCATGCCAGTTTGGACTGTAACTCAGGGTTTAGACCTCTGCGGAATAGGAGCTTGAGGGTATCCTCTACCCAGCCGGTCTGTGCTGATTGTGTACAAAACGTTACAGCGTAATCGGCAGCGGTTTGCCTGCCCTGTGACAAGGTAAGTAGTTGTTCACCCGGACTCATACCTACTGCTGGGTGATCGAACTCCTCACGAAAATGTTGCAAAAAGATGTCAAAAGTCAGGAATATGGATCTTCCACTCGCCACACTGCAGTAGCCCAAGCTAATGCTTTGCCTGTGAGCAGAGAACACATAAAAACTATCCAGCTAGAATCAGTGGGATATAGAGAGGGTTGTTGATTGACAAATAGAGAACATTGTAGCAAAAACCCCTTACATTGTGTAGGAGAACCATTAAACTTTTCAGGGAAAGCGAGATGTGGGCTTGCAATGTTTGGTGTGGCTGGTATGACTGGACTTGCAGGGCAAGGTTCTTGATTCGCGAATTGCACACCTTGTAGGGTTTTAACCAGCTCCTCTAGAAAGGGCGGAGAGACGGTTGAGCTGATGTTGGTGGACGGTGATCTGGGAAGCCTGCACGGATAACTCGGATGACAACTGCGTCAGTACTGCTGGATCCGGGTGTGGCGAAGTCTTCTGTAACGAAGAGTCAGAGGTGTTTGGATCCATATGCAGTATGTTTATTAGAGTAGTCAAACAGGCAGAGGTCATACACAGCAGATATATCAGAGGCAACACAATGGGAAACAACGTTAAACAGGCTATAGTCGATGCAGGCAGCAAAACAATCAGAGGCAATACAAATAATCCAAAGTCGGTGCATGCAGCGGAGAATCAAAACGTTAAACAATCTGAGTCAAATAGGCAATCAGCAGACAATCAGAAAACAAGGACAATTCAAAGTAATACACAAAATAACAACCAGAGATTAACGGAGAAAATGCTCAGAAATGCTGCATGGAGGCAAGTCAAGACTTCACGATGACACTTTGTTTGAGTCCGGCTTATATTGAGGAGTGAATGAGGATCAGGTGTGGAGCAGGAAGTAATCAGCGTAGCTGAGGTGCATAATGGGAGATGTAGTTCATGATGATCCAGGTAGTATTCGGGTGATGGTTCCCGCTGGCGGTGCAGAGGCAAAGAGGCTGGAGCCTCCACCCTAACAGTTATTGTTGTTTTATTGTTTGCTGTTTAATTATTGGTTGTTGATCGTTATGTTGATTTCTTGTGGTGATTGTTCAGAAGTCATCTTTGTACTTTGTCACCATTATTGTGGTATGTGTGTTAAGGTCCATTTGCGTCTGGTTAAGTATTTTAATGAATTTGTTCTTCTTTCTTAAAGAGCTAGGGGCTTGACTTTCTTACATTGATAAGATGGACTGAAAAAAAAACATGAGCAATTTATGTCCATTTAACTGGACCAAGTAAGTTTTGAAGGAAGCAATTAAACTGTTGAGCAGCCATTAAGCTTGCTAAAAAAAGCTATTAAAGTTGAAGAATTTTTTTATTTAATGTGCTGGTACAGACAAATTATTTGTGTGTTTTGCTTGGCCAAACGTTTGAACTCCCTCAAAACCTTCATTTAGAACTCCATTTAGATTCCTTGTTCATGGGGAAATTGTAACAACAATTGTAAGAACAAAAGTTCATCTTGGAGTCTTTAGAAAGCTATTATCAGGCTAACTGTCTATCAGTCGTAATCAGTCAGTAGTAGTAACAAGTTTAAAATGTGATTTCAACAAAACCAAAACAACAATAAATTAAATCAGAAAAAAAGACTCAAAACAATGACATCCTGTCAAAAGTCAAATTCTGTCACATAATAAAGAAGTTCTGTGATTTGTAGTCATAACAGAGAGGAAGGAATATTTACTATATATTTACTACTCTATATAATCTACTTTCAGACAGTTGAGACACAAGACTCTTTTAGCAGTTCTCAGAAGTTCTGTCTTTATGAATGTTTCTAAGAATACGTTTTCTAAGAATAGTGTCTTTGATATTTAATTTCTTGTCAAGATACAAAGAAAGTGCAAAGATCACCTTTGACACTATCATAAAAGTAGTTTGACCCTTGAGACATGACAAGCTCATGACATCACATTCTCTAAATAATGTCTTACCTTTTCTACAAGCTAACTATACTGTACCATTTTACTTTATTTGTTAAATAGTATGGCTGGGGATGTTTCTTGTTACTATTGTAAAGTGAAAAATGGTTTTCTTTTTTTTGAAGCAGATCTAGTTGTAACAACCTCTCCAGGTGGCTTGGAATAGTTTCACCTTGTTTTGACTTGCTTCCTTCATAAACAGGAAATTCCAGTAAAGAGTAACAGAAGTCGTTTGAGTGTGTGAGCTGCCGGGTGTTTCTGTAGCTGGGGTGTTTCGGTAGAGCATAGGGCTATCAATGCAGAGGCCATGTGGTTGATTCCCAGGTGTAACCCCCATAAGAAGTTCTCATAGGAATGTGATTCTTATAATTACTGATGTTAATAATTTGTTATTTTATATTATTGCTCTTATTTTAATTGTCCAATCATAATGCTGCACAAAACCAGAATTTAGAAAATCAGCCTAGCAATAGTTGAGCAGTCATGAACGGGTATTTGCGATTGGTTAATTATTTGAAGCTCCGCCTCTGCTATATACACTGAACAATGCGAGAGAGTGCAGAAGGAGATTGAGATGAAGATTTGTGAGTTGCAAAAAGAAATTAAGATGCAAAATACGTAGCGAAATCATGTTGCTGTTTGAAAAAAGTTAAAAAAGGGGGCATATGCATCAGAAAGAAGTCCATGAGAATCGTTTTTTGTATTTTTGTTGATTTCGGGATGAAAGATTGAATCTCGGCGAGTACTGATTTATAATTCATATATAAGGCTGAATACTAGAGTCATATGTTGTGCTATTTCGTGTTTTATGTTATATTGAACCTTTGACAAGGTTAGTTTCATTGAACTGTATGTGATTACTGAGAAATGATGTGTTATTTTATGTTAACACATGTGAAACAGCAAGATACTAATCGCTATATTACAGAGATGTAACATTTCAATTAACGTGATGTTTGTATGGAACAAGTTGTTCGGTTTAGCTATCTGGAAAATCGTTGTGTTGACCCATTTTGACTTATTATTAACACATTTTTGTAAATGTTATATACATGTAGGAAACATGTATACATGTGTATCCTATTTTTGCTATTGCTAAGTGAATTCAGGAATTGAGTTTATTGTAATTCTGTTTTATGTGCATTCGGTAATTATGCTCATAACAAACTAATTGTGTGATATTTATTTATGTGCATGTTTTTATGCAGGCCAGGTTTTTTGGTTTTCCTTTGAATTCTCTTCTGGATTGAAGATGGCGAGCCACCCAGCTTGAATTTGGTGATCTTCAATTGATTTGTGCAGAGTGCCCTTGCATCCAGCATTTCGGTAGGACTGTACAATTACAATCTATGGATTTTCCCCTGCTAGAACACTGGTTTAATATTGAACCTAAAGGAACTCTACTTCCTGTGATTTGGAACAACTAATCTGAGCTCAGCAACGTGAACTGAATAGACAGATTTGGTAATACTTAATTCATCAAGTCATACACATACACTGATACCGCACACACATACTTGGTTATTGTATTGTTTATTTGTTTTTCAAATAATACAAGTTATCTTTTTGTACACAAATACTTGTTGTTTCTGATTCCAATACATCCTATGGTGAATTGTTGAATTGGGGTTTTCAAACTACTGTATATTCAGTCAACTGAACCTAGTGTGTACTTACCTATACCATTGTTACACAGTAAAACGTGGCGAGCCAGCCAGAAGAAAATTGATTTCACGTTATTTCCTTTTACTAGATTTATTTTCTTTTTGTGAAATCTTGATATAGTTCATTGGCTATAATTAACATGGATGTAATACTCAAGGAAAATCTGAAAGTTCCTAATTGTATTTTGATAAGTGGGTTACCAAACACCACTGTTGATGATGAAGTTTTTGAGTTTTTGAATAAATATGGAAGCATCTCTCGAATTGTAGCAGTAACTGATGCTCAGTCCCCATACTGTGGAAAGACAGTAGTTGAGTTTGAACATGGTTCTGCCATGGCAGCTTTAGAGTCTCAACCTTTACCTCATCATAGACCTTGTCATGGAGATCCTGAAATAGTTCATCATCTCCAAAGTCTTGCAAGTGTGTACACTGAAACCTGTGGCACCAACACAACTAAAGCCTACCTGTCTGAGCTTAAACAACTAGCAAGTTTGAGTGGAAAACACTTTAAAGATATCCTGAGGGAGGAACTCAGCAGGATCAGTGATTCAGTTACAGACCAGCCTGTGCTTGAGGATTCTGACTTGCTTTTAGATCCTTCCCTACCTTGTGAATGAAATGCCCCATGAAAGTCTCCAGGCAGATATATGTAGACCTGTAGAAGACTCAGAGTATCATACACCCAAACAGACTGGGGTCGCAGAGGGTGGTCCCACTTTAAAAGTGATCAGTGCTCCTGTGATGCTTTCCACTAGCCAGCTTACTACATGGGATGTTCAGCGTGTGGTGGTAGAGCATGTAGTCAGAAGTGCGAAGTTAGCTTCACAACTACATGCACCTTTGAAGCTGAAACCCTTCTCGGGCAGAGTGCCTCACCAGCATTTTGAAGTTGATTATGATACCTGGAGGGGAACAGTCAGTCTCTACTTGAATGACCCTATGATTAGTGATGTACAGGTAGTCAGAAAGATTATTGAGAGCCTTTTCCCTCCAGCTTCTAACTTAATCAAGTCCTTAGGGCCCTTAGCCCCATCTAAAGCCTATCTTGACCTTCTTGATTCTGCTTTTGCTGCTGTTGGGGATGGAGATGATCTTTTCGCTGGGTTTTTTAATCTTAATCAGAATGCTGGAGAGAAACCATCTGATTATCTTCATCGTCTTCACACAGCCTTGAGTTCTGTTGTAAGAAGCAAAGGCCTTGTTGCTACTGAGTCAGATAGACAGCTTTTGAGACAATTCTGCAGAGGGTGTTGGAATAACTTTTTTTTTTTAAACCTTCAGCTTGAACACCGCAAACAAAATCCACCTTTTCAGAATTCTTATTTCTGCTGCGCACAGAAGAGGATAGACAGGCAGCTAAGTGCAACCGCATGAGACTGCAGCTTGGGGTGACAAGAGCAAAGACACAGCCAAATGTACAGGCTGCTTGTAACTCATGTCTGACTAATTTTGACTTACCAGTTGACAGTGACTAAATTCCATCAGCGGCTGTACAGCCTTTGCAGAAGCAGATTGCTAAACTACAAACTCAAATTGCAAAGCTTTTGACTCTTTGTGACGAGAAGGGGGCACAGACAAAAGTTCCCAGGCAAGACAAATCAAAGACAGCTGGTAACAAACCAGACACAAATCTGTTGTCAGACCTTCCTGTTTCTGCTCCAAAACCAAAACCTTGGTATTGTTTTAGGTGCGGAGAAGATGGCCACATTGCTTCCTCTTGCAGTAATGTGCCAAACCCCAACCTAGTGCAGGCTAAGAGAAAAGAGCTTAGAGAGAAGCAGCATGCTTGAGACATGAAAAATGGTAACCCGACGACAGGATTTAAACTAGATGAGGGCCCTGTTGCAGGACACACAGAGTCCATGCTTATTTCATGTCCCACATCCAAAAATCCACAGAGTAAAAAGTTGCTAAAACAACTTATTGAAGAAAAATGCACTGCAGCTGTTCAAGTATTTGGGAAAGACTGCAACTGTCTACTGGATACTGGCTTACAGGTTACCACGCTTGCACAGTCATTCTATAACAATTATCTCCATGACCAACCCATACATCCTATCAGCCAATTGCTTGCAGTCGAGGGAGCCAATGGCCAGTTAGTGCCCTATTTGGGGTACATAGAGGTCTGCATTAAGTTTCCCAAAGAATTCTTCTATTCAGAACCTGAAATATATACTCTTGCTTTGGTTGTTCCAGATGTCAGTTGTAGCAGTGATGTCCCACTGTTGATTGGCACTAACACCTTGGATGCCATATATGAACAGTGCAGCAACCAGTCAAACATGAAAAGTAGTTCCACTTTTTATGGATATAATCAAGTCTGGAGAGTACTGAATAAAAGGCAAAAGCAGGTTGCAAGTGGTAAGCTGGGCCTAGTGAAACTAAAGGGAAGAACTAATGAAGTCCTACCTGCAGGGCAGTAGATTTTAGTGGAAGGATACATGGTACAGTCAGCGATGGTGGGAAGTGAGATCTGGGCTTTACTTGAACAGCCATCAGAATCTGTTCTTCCTGGAGGAGTGTTTGTGGACAAAAGTCTCATTACTCTACCGAGGAGCAGTCCCTTCAAAATACCAGTCTTCTTGAGGAATGAAACTGATCACGACATAATACTTCCTAACTAACTGCATTGTAGCTGAGCTCAGTATTCCACTTAAGCTCATTCAAAATCCTTGTATAAGAGAAAAGAAGCGGGCTGCAGCTAGTTGTTCTAGTCAGCCAGAGAGAACTTCTGATCCTGAATTGCAGTTGGACTTTGGGCAGTCTCCATTATCTGGTGATTGGAGAGAATGTATAGCACAGAAACTGAATTCGTTCTCTGATGTTTTTTCTCAGCATGATCTTGATTTTGGAAACGCCAAAAAGATAAAGCATCATATTAAATTGAAGAATGAGGCACCGTTTAAACAAAGGGCACGTCCCATTCATCCCAGAGATCTTGAGGCAGTGAATAAACATTTGCAAACTTCTTGATCCTGGTATAATCCAGGAGTCTGAGTCTTCATTCGCGTCACCAAAAGTCATAGTACGAAAAAAGAATGGAGATGTACGCCTCTGTGTGGATTATAGGAAATTAAATATGCAAACCATTAGGGATGCATATGCACTTCCTAACTTTCATTCTCAGCACTTGCGGGATCGCAGTGGTTTTCCGTGATGGATTTGAAGTCCGGATATTACCAGGTGGAGATGGAAGAGGAAGATAAGCCCAAAACAGCCTTCACTTGCCCATTAGGTTTTTGGGAATTTAATCGGATGCCCCAGGGCATTACAAATGCGGCCAGCACTTTCCAGCGCCTTATGGAAAGATGCATGGGAGACATAAACGTTAAAGAAGTTCTCGTTTTCTTGGACGATTTAATCGTTTATTCAGACTCGTTGGAAGAGCATGAAAGTAGGCTCATTAATGTGTTAGGACGTCTTAGAGAGAATGGATTGAAGTTGTCTCTTGACAAATGTAAATTTTTTCAGACTGAGGTACGCTACTTGGGACACATTGTGTCTAGAGAAGGTGTTAAAACAGATCCTGAAAAGATTAGAGCACTGAAGACCTGGCCGAGACCTCAGAATTTAAAAGAACTGTCTTTTAAAGAAAGTCTTTCCTTTGTTTTTCAGGATATTACAGACGTTTTATTAAGGACTACATAAAGATTGTCAAACCACTGACCAACCTCACGGCTGGGTACCCACCTCAGCGAAAGGGGACTAAGGTAGCTACTAATGGCCAGTACTTAAATACCAAAGAGCCTTTTGCTGAGCGTTGGAGCCAAGAATGTCAGGAACCCTTTAAGACCATTATTGACAAGTTAACTTCTGCTCCCATTCTTGGCTTTGCTGACTCTAAATTGCCTTACACCCTACACACAGATGCTAGCACTACTGGGTTAGGTGCAGCATTGTACCAGGAGCAGAATAGCCAAACGTGTGTAATTGCTTATGCAAGCAGAGGGTTAAGCCGCAGTGAATCAAGGTACCCAGCCCATAAGCTTGAATTTTTAGCCCTTAAATGGGCTATTGTGGAAAAATTCCAACATTATCTGTATGGGAGTCAACTACAGTAGTCACCGATAATAATCCATTGACTTACCTACTCACCACAGCCAAGTTGGATGCAGCCAGCTATTGTTGGTTAGCTGCTTTGTCCACTATTACTTTTAACATCAAGTACAGGGCTGGCAAACACAACATGGATGCGGATGGTTTATCCAGAAGACCTCATGATGTGTTGGAGGACAATGGTATATCAGAAGGTGAGAGTCAACAGATCCAGCAGTTTACCTCGCATCTCCTGACGTCTTCTAGGCCATTGAGAGAAATTGCTAGAGAAACCGTTGAAGCAACATGTCAAAAGCACCATATTAGCCAAAACTGTGAGCAAAATTCTTACCTTGGCTATGTAGAATCCTTAACAATGCAGTCATCAGCGGTTTCAGCTAGTTTTGAGGAACAGGACATTGAGTGTGGTGTTTCACGCCTGCAAAAGTACAGTCAGGTAGACCTCAAAAAGCTGCAAAGGGAGGATACTATCATTAGTCAAGTGATAAAGCTTCTTGAATCTGAAGAAAGACTACCAGCTTAAAAGGTAACAGTTCTGATCTCCAGTTGATGCTACGAGAATGGGACCATTTTCGGCTGAAAAACGAACTCCTGTATAGAACACGGATATCTGATGGCCTGACAGTGTTCCAGTTAGTGTTGCCAGAAGTAGTTCGACCCCTGGTACTCCAGAAACTCCACGATGACATGGGCCATCTGGGGATCGAACGGACTCTCGATCTTGTCAGGTCCAGATTTTATTGGCCTAGAATGTCTCTGGAAGTTGAGAGGAAAATTAAGACTTGTGAAAGGTGTGTCCGAAGGAAAGCTCAGCCTGATAAGGCAGCTCCTCTTGTCAACATATGCACCACCAGACCCATGGAACTGGTGTGCATGGACTTTTTATCACTGGAGCCAGATAGTCAGAACACAAAAGATATACTTGTCATCACAGATCACTTTACAAAATATGCAGTGGCCATTCCCACGAATAATCAGAAAGCTGTTACAGTTGCCAAATGTTTTTGGGATCATTTCCTGACTTACTATGGATTCCCAGAGAGACTCCATAGTGACCAGGGCAGAGACTTTGAATCCCATGTTATAAAAGAGCTATGCACCCTCACAAACATTCGTAAAGTGAGAATAATAATAATAATTTTATTTGTATAGCACTTTTCATACATAAATGCAACTCAAAGTGCTTCACAGGCATGAAACAAACATAAAAACATAAATATAAGATAATTAAAGCTTTGAATAATTTAACAAATATAAGCAAATCAAAATAAAATGTAAAAATAAAACAATTACATAAATAAACAGAAAAAAGAAAAAAAAAAGTATAAGCAATCTAAGCATTAAAAATAAGTCAAATAAAAACATGCAAATTGCACACACGTCACAAGCTATTATGCTCATAAGCAGCTTTAAAGAGGTATGTCCTAACACGCTTTTTAAAGACATGGATACTAGTGGACTCTCTAACTTCATTTGGAAGACAGTTCCACATTTTTGGAGCATAGTGACAAAAAGAAGT
>JAZGTJ010020134.1:0-10549 GCA_036877575.1 Botia almorhae | reverse complement strand
AGCATTTCTTATATAAAGTTCTTATCTCTTGAATGACATATGTTGAGTTCAAACACTGCTGCATTTATTAAGACATGATGTGAAAATGCTGTCTGAGAGCATAGTCATTTATGCTGAGAGATCTTTACAAACACAACATCTCATTAGATAAGCTTCTGAATTAGGATACAATGGCACAACATCGTTATGGTTACATGGTTCAAACTGTACCACAGCAAAAAGCAGCTAGACAATTCAAGTCAGACAAAACAGACTGTCTACAAGTCAAACTATTTCAATAGCTAAATGTGTTGTCTTCAGAAATGCACAAAGGAAGCACATTGAGGACACGCCCCCTGTATAAGAAACCATTTTGATTAGATGGCATGATGACAGAAATGTGTCAACAGATAGACATTTGGCTGTAGCATTAAAACCGTGGAAGACATGTTTGCGTGCCAATTGGCGGGTAGGACTGCTTCAGGATAAGCACACGTGATGTACGATATGCAGAACGTGTCCCAAACAAGTCAAAATGAGGAAGTAATTGTTATTAAGTGGTGGTGTTAGGCACGATGGGATGCAAAGTGCAGTTGCCGAGCAACATCACAACCTGGCACTGAATTACTCATATCATCATAATGTACGAATCTGGCAACGCAGCCCATCCCTAGTAACCACTGTGATGATTTAGGTTTTGTTTTGAAAACTGGGGAAATGTTCAATGTAGTTTTGGGAAAAGAGGTCTACAGTTCTCTCTTCAGATTACAGCTGTTTTGCTGTGGGAGGCAAGACGCTGCCTAATACAATGTGACTGGAGAAACTGTGGGCGGTCCAGTCTTCTACTGTTGTCAGCTCAGACAGCACAAACCAGCTGACATACCAGGATGCCTTGCATTTCTGTAGTGTCAGTCTGAATTGCCACTTGCCCTTTTTATTCTGTTCGGATTGCATGTTGGGTATTTTTGTTGGTTTTATCTATAACTTAAAAACATATTCGTACTAAGAACAAATATATGCCGCAAACAAGACTATGAATCAAAACAATGCATGCCATTAGACAAAAATGACATTTTTTCAGTGAGTACATCTTTTAAACATGTGACTTAAATATTTATTCAAATTTCCACCAGCAAAACAATCAGCTTCCACTATGAATCACAAGGAAAAAGTCTAGGCAAAAGGTGAATAACAGGATTAGTCCCAGATGAAGCAATGTGGGTTTAAGTGCCTTACTCATAGCCATGGCAGTGATACAGGAACTCTTCAACAACATCTCCAGTAGATAGATTGACCCCATTGAGACTTGAGCGCCTGCCAGCCCACATGATTAATCAACAAGCTGTCCAGACATGACCTCTAACGTATCAAGATGCTTTCATTTCTCACACATATTTTTACTGAATGTAGATGCTAACACACAGATAGCCGTGTTTATTAATTGGGTTATGCATTTTGTGTTATGCATTGAAAACTCTGAAAGATAACCAAGTGATGGGGGTATTAAGTGGAGCAGCAAAACAACCACAACTAATTAACCCATCCCTGATACATTTTCACAGATTTCAAATCCCAGTGGAACATCTGTCTAAACATGTCATTAAACAAGGCCAATCACCAGCAGACCAATTTTAATTACAGCTGTTTAAAAATTAAGGAAGCCCTGATGATCAAGTCAGATTCAGGTACCCTTGACCCCAACAAAAAAGTTTCATTAGAGGCTTTGCAACCAAAACTATGTCCATTGCAACCATCTTTTCATAATAGGGTTAAAGCCTTGTTAAAAAACTTTCTCTGCATGTTGGTGATCAGAGAGATCAGGATGGTCAGGACGGGACTATCTGCAGTGACTGCACTCCGCGCTAAAGATTCCAGTCCGAGTCTGACTGGGTTATGGCAGCTCTTTTTTGGAATGCAAGAGGTGAATTTCTAGAAAGTTAGAGGGCAGTTTGAAGTGTTTTAGCTGGTAAACAGAAACTAGAAGAAAACAGCCTAGAAACACTAAGGACCTGCATTAAAAGACACATTGATTCTTCATTAGCAAAGTGTTAATAGAAATGTTAGAGGCATTTAGATCTTCTAATGATCTCAATTAATCTTTCACAAAACAACAAAATAATAAGCAAGCCGAGAAACAATTTATCTGGCTGTTTACTCAAGCTGATAGAAGACAATAGAGGCTCTGCTGGAGGGGGATGTAATCTACTTTAGGACTAAACGCACTACTTAAAATCTCATGTCTACACTGTATTGTTTTTAGCTTCAGACAGCAGACACCCCTGACCACCTGATATATGCTGCACAGAATTACTGTATTTATATTACTGTAATAAGATTTTTTTTGCACTGCAGTATTAACATTAATCATGAAAAGCAGATTTCTGTTTTCTTTTCGTAAAATGTTGCTTTGCCTGAATCCAATTGGCTGACAAATTTTGGACACTGTATGCACAGTAATCAGGGTTTAGGTAACAGATACCTTGTTTACAAAATATCAGATTGTTTACAAAATATCGGACTGACACATTTCCCAAGAACCAGTTGCTGGATTTTACTCTGCAAGTTTTAATCACACTGAGCCTTTAAAATCCATTCAACATCAAAGCCTTTCCATCTGTGAACTGATTCACAGGTGATGAATGGTCAGACAGGTTCCATCCTGATTCAGTCTATGAATCAAATTTCTCTAATTCCCTCTATTACTTAAAGTTGTTTTTCAGCAAGAGGGAGGATTCTATTAAAAGCGCCAATCCTTAGCAACCAGCCTGGACTATTCGATTTCACCTCCGCACGCTCTCCGTGCGAGGCATCCACTCTCACATTCAGCAAGAGAAAAACAAGAGGGCTGTGTGCGTCCGTGCCCGAGTCTGTGTAAGAATCGTGAGTGGGAGGGAAGAAAGGTCTGGCGCACAGAGGGTTAAATTCAATTTTAATACAGAGCTCAGGCTTCAGAACTTCTCTGTCCCACACACACCAACCACAACACGTCTGACATTCTGTTGTCTTGTGTCAGAGAACACTTGCATGCATCAAAACAATCTCCTTTTCCAGTAACACGAAGAAACATCTAAACTATTGTTTGCATTGGTGTGCGGACTGCATTGCAGTGTTGCTGGCTGTACATCAAGGAAAGTTGTTTAAATAGAATTTATATAATACAAAAATTGCCTCATGTAGCCTCTCCCACCTGTGGTTTGGATAATCTCCTGACTGCATGGATGTTGAAACTTGGCAATTTCAAACGCATCTCTTTTGCAGCTGTCCACTGTAGAATTACATGCCAGAAAACTGTGCGCTAATTAAACCGCGCATATGAGCCCAGGTTGACCACTTGCAAATCCAGATAAAGGGAAATATACACAAACAGTGTCTGCAGAGGCTTGTGGGGCAGTGCGCATTCAATATGTCTCCTAGCTCTTTTTAAATCCCCTCTTCCAGAAATCATCAAAGTCAGATGGTTGGATTTAAAAAAGTCAAGGAGAATGCCTCCACCCTAAACTCATGTTCTATTGCATCTTTACGGACATGTTTGCGTGCCTGAGTTTGGTGAATTTGGATGGAGCTGCATGCTTAGCTGCAACACTGATATTTTTTGCTAATGAAAAGTGAATAGTGTAATAATAATCATTTTTTATGATCAGTGGTCACGATTTTGGTTGGGTATTATAAATACTAAGGAAACCTTTCCACCAACAATGATTGCAATATTTGCAATTTGCAATATCCTCACGTGCACTAAACTCACCTGCAACTACCTGCAAGGGGTCCATCCCCTGCAATCTTTTCCCCTTTGAAGCTTCAGAACAAATCAAAGCTTTCAGACACATGGCACAGCACATACATGCAAACACACAATGTAGAAATACAGAGGACACAAACAGCAATACAAGTTTGCTTCTTACCTACAGGATGCTCGAATGCCCATGAGAGACAGTGCTAATGAAGGTGACTGAGGTTGGCAGGCCATGTACAAGAGGCAGTGGAGGGCCACCTCAGTGCACACAGATGCACACTGAGGCTGAAAGCTTAAAAGCTGGAGCCATCCACTCACCGTGTCTCTCCCTCTCTCTTTTTGTCTCTCTCCCTTTGCTGCCGTCAGCAACAAGAGCCCGCCCCATTCCTCCCAGTCACACGGTCTGATTGGCCAGGGGAAGCCAGCACTGCATTGCAGGTAAAAAATACAACCGCCTCCTCATTTCTTCAGTACATTCTGCCTTCATGCTCTCTCTCTCTCTAATAACAGCAGTTAAAGGCAACCAGTTCACAAAAAGGCAAGTTTTATACTCTCTTGCTCATCAGATCTGTATCTCAGCGGGTAGTTACTTGCTGCAAACTAAACAAACCTCATAACAACCTTATTAGTAATGGCAGGTAAGTAGCACTGAGTCACCATGGAGAGACCGTATAAGAGAGAGAGGGAGAGAGAGACAGCGACAATGTAAGAGCACTCAACATAATTACTCTTATGTATTAATGCCCCTCTGAGACATGTACTAGTATATGAGAGCTACTTGACTGGACTAAATGTAAAATCAAAGACCCCAATCCATCACTTAGAGTGTTTTCACACCTTTAAATCGATTGCTTTGTTCCCCGGGGTTAAATCACTACAATGTTGCAATTTTATCTTGGTTCAGTTTGCATTCACAAGGCAATATTTCCAAACGGACCAAACTTGCTTAATACAAGTCACGTGCGAGTAAACTCTCCTCTAATCGGTCAGAGTACATCTGTTTATTTTCCCGTATTCCGCTCAAAGTTGTCATCCATCCGTAAGGATGGACAGACAGCACCTTGGCGGGATTATTGTGGCTTTTTTGGTATCTGCTGTTATATTAGTTCATTATTTTGAGCAGGAATATAAACTTAGGCGTGACAACATTTCTACCATGCACCTATTGCAGAGAAGATGGGAAAAGGTTTTGAATGGCGTTGATGTGCTCACCAGAAACGTTGTCACCAAACAGCTATCAGGTATGTAATTGTTTTATTGAACAGGTATGTTCAATATAACAATAAGACCCAAGGAACAAAAAATGGTTTAATGGTAGTTTATTAATAACAAATAATAAATCAAGCAATGTATTTCTTCAAAAATGATTCAGCATAATAGTTGCCAAGCATCGCTCGGAGCGATTGTTTTGGTGCGGATTAGAGCGCAATCGCCGTGTTCACATATGCCGAAACGAACCAAACCAAGGGAGAAAACGCACCAGGTTCCGAAACAAACGCTCAGGTGTGAAAACACCCTTAAATGATTTTACACTATCTACCAAATTGTTAGAGAAGTCCCTTGTTATTCCAAAAACAGCTTTGATTGAAACCAAGATCAGAATACAACACTATTCAAAAAGCATGTGATTATGACGTTATAGAAATGCAAAAGACCGCCTGTGCAGATGATCAACACCCTCTTTTTAACAGTTACCACTTTAGCCCCGCCCATCAAATCATGCATGTCATGTAGTAGGTGTAGCAGAGAGACATTACATTAGCGCTAACATTAGTGCTAACAAGCAATAAAGATGGCTTTGCAAACAGCAAAACGTTGTGCAGCGCCAGGTTGTGGAAAACTCAGTAATTGCATTGCCTTCATTCTGATCCAGACCTTAAGGATTGTGTTGTTTATTTTGAATACAGTTCCAGATGGCATTAGTAAGACCCTGTCTATTTGTTTTACTCTGGATTCCTTTGTAAAACAAGGCACAGTTTGATGCAGGATTTGCTGACAGACTAAAATTAATGAAATCTGTATTGGATCTGACATATGCTAATGCTTTTAGTGGAACAAAGGGAACAGTTCAAAATAATAAAGGCAGTTTGTGACCCCTTTAATCACACTGAAATGTGAGAAGACTCATCATTTTGGATTGAGGAATTACAAGTGTTAATTCTACCCTCACCACACAGAATGACAGAATACTGATTGTTATACAATGCACCACGTGGGTGGGCAGGTTAAATAGGTACAGTCACCATTGACCCTTCAGACAAGGAGAGCAGTCATAACAGAAAAGTGAAGAGAGGTCAAAGAAGGTTTTAAAACAACAGCGTGCTGCTCACTCTCTCTTTTTTCAAAGTCACCAAGGGCTTCCCATCAGCAAACAGCAGAAATATTTGCAGTATGCGGAACTCTAATAAAGACAGACACTTCTGCTCCCACAGTACGACGTCATCAGATACATGCACTTAATGGTCTGCTTGTTACCTAGCAACCATGAAACCTTTGGCAACAGAAGTAAGTTAGGGTCTCTGGGATTGACAGGGCTCTGAAACGTTTTGCCATGTGTCTTGCATAATTTATTATTATGCAAATAACAAGTCTTTCATAAATAAGCATTTCAAAAAGTCATTTTAACTCATTTAACTCATTTTTACATTACTGGTCCTGTTGTGCCTAGGAAAAAAATATATAATTTAAAGTTTAAATTTTTTATTTTAAGTTTTAAGCTATAATTTAAAGCTGCTGTATCAGACTTTTCTATTCCAGTATACTAGAGCTAAAAATGTCAACAATAATAACAAAGAGTTAAACTGTATACCAGTAAACTGTATCAAAAAAAAGATTTTAATGGTTATTTAGAATTTTTTTAGAATTATTTAAGAAGTATGGTTATTTACTTTACATTTATGTATGGTCAGATGCTTTTACCCAAAGTGACCTGCATTCAAGACAATGTAATCAAGATCTACATTTTACCAATGTGTGTTCTCTGGTACCTGAACCCATAATCTTCATGCTGCTAGTGCAGTGCTGTACCAAATACCAGGTGTCTGCCTTTAATGTGTTTCCTCTTTTCGTCACAGAACTTTGTTTACAGCTTCTGTTACCTTTCTGAGTATTTCTCTACGCAGATCTGTGCATCTTCTTGTCCATGAGCTTTTAGTACTGCCCTGGTACTGAAGTACCGGTACTTCGAACAACACTAATTTCTACAAAACATCTAGTAAGCTTCAAAGCTGTGTCAATGGTTTTGTATTGCTTTCTCAATCTTTCCTAACAACTGCAGTTTGATTTTCTACAGGCAATGTAAAACAAATTAGGGATGGCACTTCAGTCATTGTTTTGTACACAAATCTCTAAAATACACCTATTTATCATTCCACACCACACCACAACAACCTTAAAAGGCACTTGAACACACAATTAAAAATATCAAACAACAATTTTTGCTTTGTAGTTGTGGTTTTGCAAATTACATTTATTAAATGCTATTAACTGCCAACCACATTTCTTCATCTGTGCCCTGTTAAACAGACCAATTAGCAATCGCAGGTAATTAACCAACTAACACCCCTTACAGTTAAGCAAATAATGGGTTTGCCACTGGCCACGTATTTAAAGCTGGAATTGTGATTGCATTCCCTTAACGCTCTTAACATTATGCGTGAATAAATCAGTCAGCTATGATGATCCAACATAACTTCATACTGCAATGCAAACCCACTGACAGTGCAGAGTAGTGTCAAAGCTCTATCTGTGCCTCTCTGCAGTGGACTGAACAAGCAAAGCTTCTGTTTAAGAACATGAACTGAAGGCATCACATAGAGCATCAGAACTGATGCTGTGGAATTAACTTGCAGACTGAGAGCTGTGGTTTACTTCAAACATCAAGAAACCTGCTAGATTAAACCATGCAATATGTGCCAGAGAGAGAGAGAGCAAGAGAGAGAGAGATAGGTTATCAAAGGGCATGATGACAGCACGTCAGTCTCCACTGATGCGGTTTGTGAGTGTTTTATAAAAGCGCATGCATATCATAACAGAGGGGTCGTTCACATAGGACATGTTCTCTCATTTAGCCTGGGTTGTTTTGGAAATGTTGGTTTGTGGTTGAGTTAAAGGTAATTAAATGGCATAATACATTGCAGTACTGTATAGCATTGTGCAGTAGAGTACAGTATCACATGGTACAGTATTTGCTCTAATACACAACCTGACTGTAAATTTATTTGAAATAAATATTATAGTGCTCACCTATGCAGATGTTGTGGGTGGTTTCTTATGGGCTTTAGTTAGGAGTTCACACCCAAGACACATATTCCTGTCCTTCCTTCAGTGTAAGTCTAAGGATTTTGGACATCCATTTTATCATCCACCAGGTGTACTAGGTCATTGGAAAATCATCTACATACCTCTTAGCAATTTGCACAGTTTGAGGTGTCATTCATGTCAGCTAGTTATGCGGCAAAGTTATGCACTTAGGTGCCACTTTCATACAGTCACGTTTGTTTAAAATCTAACTTTATGCATGAGCAAAATTACATTATACAATAAAATGTCTGATTACAATATAAAATTATACAATGTCTGTGTGTATATTGTATGTAATACACTCAAAATAGCACTAATAAGCGTGGCTCAAAATTTCTCTGGTGTTATCTGAAACATCTTCAAAAACTTTTGTTTACTAAACAACTAAGCATGAGAAAAAAAATTATCTTAAAAAATGAACCAAGTAACTTAACAGAGGAACTGCCCTGCTGCTGTATCCACATGCCACTCAGCTCCCAAAAACAACCAGTGTAGAAAGCCACATGCTGCAATGCCCCAGCAGTCCCCCAGACCCCCTGTGCTGCAGATGTGCAGAATACAGCTTACATAATGAACACCTTTACTGCACGACAAAAAAACACTGCAGCCAGAACTGCGATAACAGCCCTTTAATTTTCCAGCACTGCACTGAGAGTTGCACACAGTGATAGACAGACTAAGCACACCTGGAGGTGAAACTCCACAAACACAGCAACGCAGAGGACCAGGTCCCACCTTTGGAGGATACATGTCAGAAACGGCAATCAACAAAGTTGCGGCGCATGCATGCCACTAGCAAAGAGGGGTCTACAAGGAGACCAACAAATTAATCTTTGTTCTGCAGCTGCAACTCAATTATCTAGCACAAAAACACACACCCCAAAGGATCTACACCCTGATCTAAACTGCACAACCCTGACCTGCCTGATTAAAAATGAATCAAACATCAATAAGTCAGCAATGCCATCTCAGCATCCACTGCGGACACACGCACACACACACACACACAGTGGAACTCACTTGCACCTCAGACCGCTGGCGAGTTTCACCACGGCTGTGTTGAGAGAAACAATCCAGTCTAGAAGCCACATGGCAGAGGAAGACAGCACGGGGCAGAATGCTGCAGCGCGAGCCAGAGTTGAACAACAGATGAGACTTTGCCTTCGTTTTTCTCTCTCGCAGAGAGCACCCGCCTGCTCTAAGCTCAGCGGCCGAATCAACTCCAACATGAGTGAGCCGGAAAACAAGGCAGCGCAGGAGGGAGGGGAATGGCATTAGAAACAGGAGCAGAGGAGGGGTTGGTGAGTAAAAACTCGCTCCTGCCAAATGCAGTGTGACATAAAAGCCAAGCATGAGGAGAAGACGCTATAAGACGGACTATGTAAAGGTCATGGACAAATCTGATGATCATATACCTCTTACAGTTCACACAGAAGGACCAGGGCAATGATTCTAAGGACACAGGTAGACCCCAAAGGGCATGTTCCATTCTGCCCATTTTACCTGAGCATTCTGTACATGAAAGTGTGTGTATGTGTAAAAGAAAGAGTAAGCACATCAGGCTTGATGGCTGTCACAAAGTGCACTTATGCAACACATATCTTCAGGGCAAATGTTCGCTTGTCCAGTATTTAAATGAGAACTCGTGGAACACACTGACTTTTACAGCTTTAACGATTGTCCCACAGTTCCAGGAGATAACGTCAATTTTGACAAATCAGTTTTCTTTGAAATAATAAGCAGGAAACACATCAAACAGAAAGGTGAAATCACTCACATTTATAATTAACTTCTAGCTAGTTTGCATTATCAAATTGCAGATAATTGTCATCAAGTTGAAATTTGCACAAATTTGTAGTGTCACTCAAAACACTCACGTTACATCACCAAAGACTGCAGTAACTTCAACCATAAGCGAAAACTTCTGACAAGCAGTGCTGTACCAAAATCTCAAAAGCACATTATATGCTTTAACAAAATGCTTTAATAAAATTTGCTGTTTTTAGGATGCTAATATTTTTTTTAATTAAAATCTTTCGCTTTAGTATGTCAGTAGGAAATAACAATACAAATTAACAAACATTTTTTGCCATTAACTGCATTACACAATATTATATAATATTCTCAAGTGAGAATATTGATACACTAATGCAACTGATATAAAGAAAAGTCTTAGAAACAATGTTTTGGTAAAGCATCTGTACTGTACTGTACATTATCACAATCCCACCACATAAGCCAACTATATACAACCAACAAAAAACATCCATAACCAAAGCAAGTGCCTTCAGACCAAATGTCCTGACCCTGCTCATGATTGCTCTGGTAAAAACTGGAGTAGCACAGCACATAGTCATGTGCAAGTTTTGGTGTGTTAAAAGTGAGTTTGTAAACAAACCCATATAAGCGCCAAAAGGTTTACCAAAAATGTTAAAAGGCAAGGTTAAAAGGTAGGGTTGGCAATTTTGAAAAGGCTAGCAATAACAACCCAGCATTGTTATGAACACATAACACAGACATAGTTTGAAAGGTAAG
>JAZGTJ010020133.1:0-10550 GCA_036877575.1 Botia almorhae | reverse complement strand
TTTTATACACTTAATTGTACACTGTATTTTAGAACTGCTAAACTAATTACTGCACAAACATTAATTGCATCTAAAAGATCAAATTGTAAATAATTATGTAAATTACAGGAATAATGTAAATCTAAACATTTACAAGCAGTATTTCTGACTTACCGGGCATGTCGTATCCATGTGTACAGTCCTGTGTTCTCTGCAGTCACTGTCTTGTGGAGTTTATTGTCAAATTTATCTTGCAAACATTTTGGTTTTGTTGTACAGTACCTGAATGTGTGTTTGCGTATAGTTAGGACGCAGATGAAATACAGTTCAGCGAGTTGATTTACAGTACATCAACATTTCAAATCAGTTTTCTGGTGTGTGTGTGTGTGTGTGTGTAGTTGGTTTATGTCGACTATACGTGGAGGTGACTGACTTTTATACCCGGATTTCAGTCTGCAGATATGTGCAGAATTCTGTTATCTGTGTGACTGGTGACAACAATTTCACATCAAACAATGCCGAACACACACACACACACACAGTGTCATCCTCTGTCTAATGGGGTTATGAATGCACTCACTCCAAGAGCAAGTCAATTTTGTCTTCTGAAATAAATCTCATTTTTGCCCAAGAGAAGATGCTAGTCAAGGTCCTTCTTCTGCTAATCCATAAATTTAAATTATCCATAAGGAATAACATGCAGATATTTGACTTCATAACACTTCATATGAGCACTGGTTATATCAATATTTTTCTTAGCAAACACCAATAATGAAATGTTGATGGTAAGATTATGGGAAAATGTTTGTGACCAATCGCTTGACTGAAAGGGAGAGTTCACCCAAAAATGAAAGTTTGTTCATCATTCTCTTACCCTCATGTCATTCCAAACCTGTGTGACTTTTTTTTTTTTTTGCTTCTGAGGAACACAAAAGAAAATATTTTAAAATTAAGTTGGTACAGTGGCACCTGTTGACTTCCATTCTATGGACACAAAACCACTTCTCAAAATATCTTCTTTTGTGTTCCACAGAAGCAGAAGTCATTCTGGAATGACATGAGGGTGAGTAAATGATGGAGGAATTTTCATTTCTGGTGAACTTTCCCTTGAATGTATTAAGTTACACTGTTAACAGAGTGTGTATTCTGTGCTTCTCGCAAATCAACCTTTGGATTTCCCATAATTCCCCCCTCGCTCTCTTTGTCTGTCCACCTGTGGATGACACCTCTTCTGCTGGCAAGGGTACGATCAGATTTAACCCACACCTGGAAAGGAGGTCACTGGAACATCGGACAAAAACAACGTTTCAGAAGGTCTGATAAGAGAAATTGGAAAGTGTGGAGAACAGAGGATAGCAGCCGGTGATGAGGGTAAGGACTTTAAAAGGCACAAAATCTGACATGAGCGTGTGCCTCAGAGAAAACCGGTGCCAAACTGACACAAGACATAAATGTGCTTATATTACAGTCTGTTTGAACTAATTCACACAAACTCTGAACTGTAAAGATTTAACACTGACTCAAAATTAATATTGTGTCATAAAACCAAAGAGGAACAGAATCAGAAGGTTTAAGTTCACTGACACAGTTATTAATTATAATGATAATATTTATTGTGCTTTTCACTCGGATCAGCCCTTATAAACCAGTTTAGTCACATGACATTAGTTACATAAACAATAGTTTGGTTTATACATATGTGTTTCCAAAACATTAGTTTTGTTTATACATTCATAATTGTTCTGCAAGACTCATTTGTGTTCTTCGATATTTTCAAATGAAAACAAGGCAATTAAATAGATAAATAATAACATAACATAAGTGTAATTCTAAAACCATAAAAATCACAACAGATCTTTTTATGAAACTCAGGCAGAATCGATTTTCATGCAAATGTATTTATGTTTGATTTACACACAAATATTATCTGCTGATGATTCATGAGTAAGACCAACTGTTAATACTGTCGATGGTTTTTAACACCTTATTAAATAGTTGAATAGAAAACAGAAGAAAACAGAAAACTGGTTTAGGCCGCAGAAATTTTCAAAATCTTCATTGTGTGAATGAACTGAAATCTTCCTGTTACGTTTCGCCTGGAAGGCAAGTCGAAAGATCTCCAGATCTGATCGTGCTGTAAGCACATGCTCTACTGAAACAGGCCCAGATCACAGCGCTTTGGGATGTAGTGCGTCCACAGAGAGAGCAAAAATGGGTTCCCAAGGACCAAGTGGAGATCAGGTGAACATGAGGACCAGCTGTAGATGCTCCTAAGCGTGCTGAGACCACAGAAACCGATCACAGCGCTCCAACATGGTCTGAATCAATGCTCTGCAAAGACATCAGGAGAGACGTAAAGAAAGAGAGATTATGAGAACAGAAAATGTGCCGAATACAGAAATGCAACATAATTAACTGTATTATTTCAGTAAAACCAAATCGATTAGTCAGTAATGCCCGTGATTTAAAGCTGCAATCCATAACGTTTTCTGTTAAAATGAACAAAAATGGATCTGAGCAACACATCAGCACAATCTGATGTTGTGTAATCATTATTATACGACAGTAAGTTGATAATAATGATTTATAATTTGAGCTGTAGGATCTGACATATGTAAAAGTAGTAGTAATTTTATGTTTTAAACAGAGATGGCGACAGAGAGACGAAAGTTACAAATCTCAACTTTAAACACTGAGATATCAGCGGGGGGTCACTGTCCCTCACCTCTGTCTCTTCTCAGCCATGCGAAGCAGATCACAGACCAGTGTGGAGCGTGGACTGAGGTCCACCTGTATCCCACAGTCCTGCAGGGTCGCCAGAGCCCGGACCGGCCCAACCACTCGCACCAGACGCAGGGCAATGTTCTCTGGACTAACCTGAATGCTCCAGTCAGCTGAACCGTCCAACAGATCAGCAGAACCAGTGTCACTGTCATCTTCTAAAATGGATCCATTGGTGCTGCATGGCAGAGCTGAGGTGGGCGGGGCTTCGTTACTTCTGTCGCTGTTGATTTGCTGGGAAAGTTGAAGAAGCAACACCCACTCGTCAAGAGACTGAGGAACGATACCTGCAGAGAGAGAGAGAGAGAGAGAGAGAAAATAAAGAGAAAAGAGAAAAGAGAGAGACCTTTAAGATATCAGACTACACAAGAGCGAGTGTCTCGCCGGCCCACATCAACAGTTCTGAGCACTGAGTGACTGTTTCACCATCTGTGTCCTCCAGTAGACTCATGTCATCCAGTCGACAGATGGCACTGAAGGCCTCCAGCCTCTTCTGTAGCTCTCTGCACAGGTACAGATAACCCAACCAATACCTGAGAGCACAACACACACATCACACACAGATGCAACACACAGCCGTTTCATTCCACTGGACTGCACGCTCACCCGTGAGATTTACACGTCTCAAGCATCTTCTGTTTGGAGGACGAATCAGCAGGCAAACGGATCAGCAGAGACAGCAGACGCCCGTAACCCCAGCTGAAGAAATGAGAGCGCCACCTACAGCACAGGAGGAAACACATTCCTGCTCTGTTGAGGCGTGGTTTGATATTAAAGACAGAGCAGTTTGCTGATCTTGTGACCATTAGGAACCATATAGTTTTGCGAGAAAAATAATACCGGTTTTAAAAACGCCTTTATTTGTTATCTTTATTTATATCTTGATGCAAAATATGTTTCATTGTATTTTCTGAGATTCACTCACCTGGGCTGTCCGTCTGGCGTGAGTGTGTCAGCTCTTTGTGGAGCATCATGGGAAAGGGCCAGTTCCAGCCAATCCTGTCGCAGAGTTTCTGGCTGAAGAAGAGACCCAAGAAAAGACAACCTGGCAGCATGTGAGAGAAACACCATTGCTCGATTACTCTCCTTACATGTATTTCACACGTAACAGAACACGGTACTGTAAAACAATCGCACAACACCATCATGAATAAATGCTACACATAGAATCTGAGGAAAACACATTTACAAACAGATTCTGAAATTGATTTAATATTTAACTACACAACACAGAACGCTGGCCGTACCTCTGCTGCTCGGATCGTGATTGGACGAGATTGTCCAGATACGGCAGGAAGTGGCTGGGCAAAGCCATGGCCATGATGTCAGAGGGGAGGATTGTGGGATAGAACTGTGGGTACGCGCGAACGGCCACCTCTCCGTGTTTCTCGTACAGTCTGACGGGAGAACAAACAACAATTTGTATTTAAAACCTCTCGTGACGTTCTTTGGGGTTTAAAAATCAATACGTTGTTTTTTGTCAATAGTTTTTGTTTACAACGGAAGTGGATGTCTACCGTCTCTTTTCAAGCTTCAAAAAGATGCGAAAGCATTGTAAACATTTTTGGGTGAACTGTCCCTTTAATTGTGTGTGTTGGAGTGACGTCGACTCGCCTGTACAGGTGAGAGAGGAGCAGAGGTGCGTTCCACGGCTGAAGTTCTCTCAAGCTGCGCAGAGATTTCAGCAGGTCTCCCTTCTGAATCACTTCCACCACTTTACTGGCCTGAGTGAACTCTACAACACAGCACAGAGCGTTTACTCGCCTGTGCAGAAGCTGTGCAAAGATGACCAAACATCACACCGTGAACCGTTTAGAAAGGATTACCCAGCATGCCAGCAATGTATGCCTTCCGCACGTCAGGATGCTCTCTGTATCTTAACGCACACATCCTCCTCACCCTCTCCTGGTCCAGCAAGAAGAAATACCTCCGCAGGAACACGCACACGCTCTCCACCTCTCCATCTCTCACCCCCGTCACATCCCTCCAGCCGGGACAGCCCAGCTCCAGGTACAGACAGGTTAGCTGAGAGAGGTCAGCCTGGAGGTCAGGCGGCAGAGGTTTGGGGGAAAACAGCTGTATTAGCTCCACAGGGTGAGCGAGGGGTGGGAACGGCGCTCTGACCGGGGCGGTGAAACACGGACCGTTTTCTTCTTCAGTAAGAGTTGAGGATTCATCTTGGCCATTGGGTGAAGCTAATGAGCTCTCAGGTTGAACCATAATGCAACAGGAAACTGAAGACAAAATATCGTCCTCTCCCAGGGTCTTCCCCTGTTCGTTTAGCCCCTCCTTTTTTCTTTCTCTTGGACGGCTTTGATCTTCTGGGCCCAGAACCTTCTCCAGAACAAGAGCCCAATCATGCAGCACCTCGCCAAGACAGACCGGGTTTAGTAAAACCATGGGGTCCTGGATCTGAGATCTACGGATCAGACAAAATAAACCAGTGTGTCGTTTGTGTCTGCCGTATGCTGTATATTTTACCTTCGTTTTGATGCCTTACCTCATCTAATGATACAGTAAACGTTAAAATTAAAACCCAAACAAGCACACCCCTCACCTCATTGCTCCGCCCTCAAAATGAACATGCTGTACAACATAGGCAAAAAACTGACAGCTAGTGGACACGCCCCCTATTATTGATTGGCTAAGAGAGTGTTATGGTGTTGTGTGGATCGGTCCCACCCACTCAACACAATAGTTTTTAATTCAACACACACAGAAGAGACGTCTAGAAAATATTCACAAAACTGTTTGGGTGTTAATTTTAGTTTTCAACAGTGTTTCTCAGAAACACTGAGATGCACGTTTACTGCATCTGTCGGTATAATTGTACATCACTGATCTCATGTGAAAATCAGTTATTAGTATCAGCCAAACTTTCCTCATCAGTTCACTGTCAATACACACATTCATTAGTTAATGATTACGATCATTGCACACAGACGAGACTCACGTGACACTCTGTGTGGCGTCTCTCAGCTCCTGCAGCTCAGCCTCAGAACTCGACTGCTCTTCAGTTACTCTGAGAACATCAGAGAAATCACATAATGATTATATATAAGACTGAGAATATACAGAGATCAGAGATAGACGAGACTCACCCATGGTCACTTTCTTCCGGTAGAGAGGTCGCAGGGGTCATCATCTCCCCATGATCCCCCTCCCTTAGGTCAGCCCGAGGCCAAAGGTCAGAGTTCATCTGGAGTGTGTTGATCTTCTCTGTTGTCTTCTTCATGAAGCTAGTGACACTAATAGACACACATGTACAAACACAGAACGCCACGATCACATGCGAATCAAAACCAGCAATGAAATAAAACTGGCCTTCAAACCGACTGAACAGAAAACTCACGGAACCGAATCACACGAGCTCATCAATGGAAGTACAGACACACAATGTGACAGAGAACAAGGACAGTCTCCTTTATAAATGCGACACCACATCAAAACAGGAAGTCACAGTTTTAAAAATAACGTGGGATGCAACCAGCTGCATTTTGAATGTATGAAAATGTTTGATTTTTAGGTGGAGTTTTACTTCCCTGTCCGCCAGCCAATCATAGCAGAGCGGAGCGAGTCTGGTGGGAAATTTAAGAGGAAGTGAAAATAAAACTAGACAAGGGAGAGTTTATGGGGGGTGTGTGTGTGTACCTGTCACGAACTGCCTGAAGAACGACTTGGGGCGGTTTAGACCGAAAAGACAGTGGTAGGAACTGCAGGCCTAAATCTGTTCTGTCGCTCTCTCCTCGCACAGACTGAGAGTCTTCAAGACAGAAAGAAAGAATCAAAGGAAGAACAGAATTTAATTGATAGATTAAGAGACAGAATATAGTCAGAAGGCATAAGAAAATTCTCAGGTACAAACAAACAATAAACAAAAATAACATGATGAAACTCATGTTTACAAAAGCAGATAAATGAGTAAATGGCTACTAGCTGATGTGTTCAGTCTCCTTTATTTCAAAATATTTCTTGTACAGAACATTAAATACAAACAACAAAAACATATTAGATATTATAAGATATTATAAATGACATCATAGTTTGGTCACATCCAGCAATATTCTGTTGGTCGCTTCGCTACCGGTAGCTCCGCCCACAGTGTAATCTCATTAGTCGAAAATCCCGCACTGGATCGCTGATTATAAACATCACATTCTGATTGGCTGGTTTTGACACGGGACACGATGCGATGCTACAAGCGTGTCACACGCAACAAGAAATCAAAACTAACTTTATTTTCTTAAATTATTAAATTAGCTTTTAAATTAACTTTTAAAGTGACTTACATTGTATTTAAATTCCTACACATTCCCTGAGAAACGAAGTGTTGCGCGCACTATTGCCATCATGTCATTTCCTTTACTTGTTTAAAAGTTTATGGTCTGAATGATTGTATGTATTGAGTAAAATCTCTTTCTGCTCAACACTGAAACGCGAGTGCGTCACGCCACTTCCTGTATCAGACACACAACTTCCTCCTGAGAGAGCCAATCACATACTAGCAAAGTCTAGCGCTTCCCTTTTTCAGTCTCTCAGTCTCACCGTTTTCAACCTGCTCGTCCGGGAAATGGAAGTCCTTCAGCCGCTCCTCCTCAAAAGTTGATTGGGCGGCGATGGAGTTGGTGTCCTCGTCTGATTGGCTGCCTCGTCGACTGATGACGCGGTAGATGCCGCAGTCTAGAACATTAAAACTTTCCTGCAGACAATTCAAGTTTTTTAATTACCTTCTTTAATTATCTTCTTTAATTATCTTTTATGACAACAAAATTGTTCACGGGCACAAACTCAAATTCAGAATTTATGATTATATGCAAAAACACATGAAACTGCATTTACTGCACTAACTGCACTAACATTTTTGAACAGATTCAGGTTATCATGTTTGTTTGTCTTCGGTGTGCATTTGTTTGTGTGTTTAACACGCACATGCGAGGAAATGCTGCTTCTGCGGCTGCTGCAGGCGGAGTCCAGCGGCTCCACCCTGCTGATCACTTCCTCCAGCTGGCCAATCAGCTGCTGCTGGGAGGCGGGGTTTAACTGCATCTTCAGCTGCTCCAGTCGGTCAATGGGGAGGGACTTCCTGGCCTGAGGAGGAAACAGAAATAAGATGGTAATGAAAGGCTAGCGTACTGTTTACTACACACTGCACTTCACATACTGAATGTTTTGAAGAGTTTTAAAGAGTTTCATATAAATCAAACGTATAAATCATACATATTTTTTAAATGTAAAATAGCTTCGGTTTAGGGGTAGAGTTAGTGTAGGGTGATAGAATATACAGTTTGTACAGTATTAAAACCATAACGTCTATGGAATGTCCCCATTAACCCAACATGTGTGTGTATGTGTGTGTACCCTGGACGCAGTAACTGCGTGCTGAAACATGCAGCAGACGGTGGCGGTCAGCGTCCAGCTCTCTCTCTTCAACAGACGCTCCACGCAGCGCTCAGGTGACAACAGTGACAGGTGAGACAAATGCCCATCGCCGTGGAGACAAAACAGCTCGTTTTTGAAAAGGGCGATCTCCAGCAGGTCTAGAGAAAGGGAGACAGGCACACAGATATATGATGGTTCCATCACAGTTCACACAGCATTCTGGGTAGTAAGACCAACTCTGGTATAATCTCAACGTATTTTCGAATAAGCAATTCTGTTTTTTTGTTTAATGTTATTTCCCCTTCCAAGAGGACACCTCTCACCTTTGACCTCCGTCCACAGCAGGACCTGCCCACTGTGAGGAGTGAAGATGTAGACAGCTGAATCTGTCCAGGTGAGAAGGTTCTGATCACTGACACACACACACAAACACACACACACACACAGTTGACGTTTACCTTTAGAGTCAGACATTAACTCTAAAACACTGTGTAACTCTTAGACTTTATCCTCATAGTTAATACAAACACACACGGATCACAAAGTGATTTCCGCATTGACTAACAGTTTTACTGTAGTACAATCTGAAAGTCTTAGTACCCGAATTGAAGGAGTTTTGGGAAAGCCAAAGACTGTGGACTCGTCTGGGCAGGATTGAAATGTGGCTCATTTCTGTTCAAACATCAAACATAACATAAAAAAACACAAGAGTAATATAAGAGCATTATATTAAAAACTGCACAATGAGAGAGAGAGAGAGAGAGAGAGAGAGAGGGTGGTGATGCTAAAATAAAAATGAAATACTAGGAAGTGGTAACAACATTAATTACAGAATATTTGCACACTGCACTTACTGCATGCAGCAGAAATAGTATGCAGTATGCTGTATTGTGTTAGTGTGCTAATCAGAATCACACACAGAATCAAAGACTCAGAGTACAGTCTGAATGTAAACACACACTTGTAGGAGATGAGGGGCACTGGTGGGCAGGCCAGCAGCTGTTTGAACTGGTGTGTGCTCAGAACTTCTCCGCTTAAACTGGCCTCCCACACACGAGAGCCCGGCCGGGCGCAGTACAGCAGCGGGACAGGACCGCCCACCTGACCTCGCTGACCCTGCAGGAGAAAACACGCTCCGAACTCTCCGTCACGCTCCTTATTACCAACACGCCAGAACTTCTCCCTGAGAGAGAGACAGAGATAAACAGACACAGTGAGAGAGAGAGAGAGAGAATGAGAGAGAGAGACAGAGAGAGAGACAAACAAACAGACACAGTAAGAGAGAGAGAGAGAGAGAGAATAAGAGAGGAATTGATTGAAAAGTGAGACCAAAATTAGATCCTAAGGGAGAAAAGAGAATATTGTTCAAATAATTCTCGCTGAATTCCTCTTTTGTTTTTTGGATTCTCAGATAGTCCGACCTGAAACTCATACCAGCAGTTTACTGTTTACCTACAGCTGACTGCCCATCACAGCTGCACAATACTGAAAAATGTGCGATAACTTGCAAAATAATGTGATATGCGATATGATATAATGCTTTTAAAATCATTTTAAATTGTATCATTATATTTAATAACCATATGTTTATATAGTTATATAACCAACGTGATATAAGTTGTATAACCAACATACATGTTTCACAATCTTTCTGGAAATGGAAAGCACACATATCACATACACACATATCACATCATTTTAGCGTGCCACTCCGGTGGACACACACACACACACACACACACCTGTCAGTGTCACACAGGTAGCAGCGAGTGAGAGATGACACCAGCAGATATCCGTCTGTGTATCCCAGCTGAACGACACGCGAGTCCACTGTGATGATGGTCTGAACCGGGAAAATGACAAACGCCGAGCCCTGCGCAGAAAAGCATCATACACACAAACACACACACACACACACAGAAACAAACACAAACACACACAGAAACACACATACACACAAACACACAACATCACACACACAGAAACACACACATCATACACACACACAACACGCACAGACAGACACATACACACACAATACACACAAGCATAAATAAAACAAATACAAATCATAAATTAAATAAGACACATAATAAAAAAGGTTTTCTTTTACCTTGCCGAGTTTAGACGACCCGGCTCGGACGCAAGACACTTTCCCCCCAGCGTCCCCAGTAAACACCCGAAGGGTTGCAGTGTCCCAGCACAGAGATGTTACAGTCTGCCCGCGGTGCTCCCACGACACGCTCACACGCTCTGGACGACCACGACGCTCCGCATGCAGCTCCCACACTAACACCAAACCCTGACTGCAACACACACACACACACACACACACACACATGAGGCCTGACTGCAACACACACACACACACACATGAGGCCTGACTGCAACACACACACACACACACATGA
>JAZGTJ010020132.1:0-10550 GCA_036877575.1 Botia almorhae | reverse complement strand
GTATTTCTCATTTCCATGACGGGTGTTCTATAGGGGATATTTAGGTGTGTGTATTATTTAATTTCCATGACGGGTGTTCTATAGGAGATAATTAGGTGTGTGTGTTTCTCATTTCCATGATGGGTGTTCTATAGGAGATATTTAGGTGTGTGTATTTTTGATGACAAGAAAACGGTACTCGTCATTTTCCCAGATGATGGAGGGAGGTCTCCTCTCCACGGCACTGTTACTAGGGAACCAAAACTGGACCTCTCTCAAGTTCTCTAGACACTGCAGAGCTCAAAAAAAAGCCACTGTTTCCTTTGGCAGCCGCACGCTACTTTTCGAACCTTCCCAGAGCACGAGACGTGAGAGGAGGAGGTGGGTGACCCGGAGAGGGGAGGAAGGGCAAACCAGCTTTTCACCATTTCCCCTGCTGGAGTTTGGAAAAATGTCTCTCCCGTCCACATGTCCCCCCCAACCAACCCCCACCCCAAGGTGTGCAGCCCCCCCTTTCAAAACTCCAGCCTGTTCTCTGAGGAGCAACAGGGAGGTAATTGTATCTCATGGAAACCACATGTCTTTACACTTTCCCTGCCGGTAAAGAATGAGCAGGATTAGAAATAGACACCAGAGATGGAAACATACTCAACAAAATCCTCTCCAGCAAATTTCCTATCAGATCAGGATGGTTAACATGAAAAAAACATAATCCCACTTTCTAAAAATAATAGTAGCAGGAGAAAAGAACATCTTTTTAATATCTCACCTGTTTCTGCTCAGCAGCGATGAGATTCAATTGACTCAGAACAGAGAATTCTGATGAATTCACTTATTAAATGGTTTAACTGTAAGTATTCTCATATGAGACTCCTCAAGAGTTTCAGAAGAACTGCCAAGACAGCGAAGCCTGTAATTAAGTCTCCATATGATCTCAAACATTTCTCATCTAAATCCAAGACTGAATGTTCAGAGCTGTGTCATCCAGATGATGCATTTTACAGCTATATTAAACATTTACTGTATGCCAATAATTCTCTATTTTGTTGCTATTATTATTTGTTTAAGTTGATGCAACATAACTCATCACTCAAGTCTATGAAAGAACAGCCTCTCATATACTGTGTTAATAAATGACCATATTACAGAGTGTAATTACAAGTGTTTTAAAAGACAAGACAACAGCAAGACACTTTTGTAAGAGTGTTCAGATGATCACATACACAATCACAGCCGAGAGTCTTTCCCAGAAACCCTAGAAGTGCTCAATACCCTCCACCTATGATCTCTCTCTCTCTCTCTCTCTCTCTCTCTCTCTCCTGGCTGAGTGCTGCTTAACTCAGCCGCACACTCACAACTGCAGTGGAGCAACACAGCCAGCCGAAGAAAGACAATTATCTTTAATATGTCACTCACCTGACAGCAGAGCTTCTCCTAGCCACGCTTCAGCAGATACAGGTGGAGGAACAAAGCAGTTTGGGCTCCCGCTTTTAACCAAACTCTCTCTCCCTCTCTCTCTCCCTCTCTCTTTCTCTCTCTCATTACCTGGCCCATTTGCATGCAGACTGTCAAACAAAAGGGTTGATGGAGAAAGATAGGAAAAGAAAGACGCAGCAGCAGCAGCTCTACGTCTGGCCCGCGTGGGCGTCTGTTGATGTGGATTTGGGGTTTCAGTGAAGGTATAGAGGGTACAAGCAGGTACAAGTGTTTTGTTGTTGTGTATCACACACGGCTCTTCCCAAATCTATCATCCAGAAAACATCTTTTCCCAACCCTAAAGCGAATTCCAGACCCCAGTGCTGTTTAAAAAATACATTCCCCTCTTAGACAAGCAGGCATCTGGTAAGCATATAGCACAGATGGAGCATGAGCTATTAGATGGTGCAGCTCAGTGTTGTTATAATATATGAAAGAGTCGTTTAACTTGTGCATCATCAGAGTGTAAACCTCACATTGCTTTAAACATGAACCTTTCCCAGTAGATCACATTTGTTAGCTGACGTGTACACGTCTTATGTTTGTTTGCGTATTAACCTCGCATGCACACAGAGTAAACAGCAAATTAAATTTATTAATACAATATTGTCATTTCAAATATCTTGTTTTAGGTACTTCCATATTATTTGCCCGCATAAAACATGAAAATACAACTGAAGCTTTACGAAATCCTTTAAAACACGGTTTAAAAGGCCATTAAATCATGGTTTCATGGCGTGTGGGAAAATATTCTTACAGTGATGTTTTCATCGCGCAGACAGGCCTGAATTTAACGCATATGTAAATATGTTTGCTCAGCCCTCATGATTGGGCTGCGCAGCCAAGACGTACAGTGTGACAGACAATGCTCCACACTGCCTTTATTCATTAATGGCGGCTTTTGTTCCTGTAAACAACATGAATATTTAATCCGTCCTAAGATTCCCTCTCGGTTAATGAATGTGTCTCAACCAGCGCTGCAGTCTCTCTGGGGACGCAGCCCGCCGGGAACGGTTGCTTAGCAGTCATCACGAACACGCTTCACTCTTTCATGAACAACACTGCTCTGCACCGCGGATCTGATATGCCTGGCGATCCCGCACGCATGCATGCATGCTGACACGCTCCGACCCTCTGCAGGTCTCCCGAAGGGTAACGTGAAGGTACATACAGCACCGCATACAACGTCACAACACCCGACTGCTGTGCAGCTGCTGGTGAAGTCACTTATTGGAAAGGGTGTAACTACACGCAATAAATGCGATGCAACTTTCTATGAGCATGCTAACAGAGCACATTGGGAAACGCGCCAAGGGAAAATCCGCATGTGAAACCGGTTTCTTTTCGCACACACAGAATGTAAACGTTGACAGAATTGCGCAGGCTTTCCGCTGCAAGGAAAATGGGCTGTTGCTGATTAGCGTGATTTTGAAATAAGAGACATGCGATCCAGTTTTATGATCAGGCACAATGAACGGAGGGATTGTGATCAATTATAGATTATTTATTTGTATCTCTCTAGTGTATGACTGCCACATGTTGTTCCACAGGCACGGAGACCGGGAGAGAAGTTCCGGCCCTGTGCATGCATGCATGCAGACAGACACCCGTAAACTTCTGCATCTTTGCCCGCAATTGGTCCACGGAGAGAGAGGAGTGATATTATGGAGGAACCCTCGGCAGACCCTGCCTCAAGCAGGCTCCCAGCTGTTGTCAATTACTGCCACTTTAACGGCGCGTTAAACACACAATGGCCAATGAGGCGCTGCCACCCGAGTCACTATTTAACTGCAACACGACCATTAGCTAATCCGGAGGGTCCATTGCCTGCTGTTTTATCTAGTGCAGCCCAATTGAATGAAATTAAAGCCCAACTCCCTTTAATAACAAGGTTCCCCATCATAAATTCATTAGCTGCTTATGAGTATCTTCCCCTTTGCGTTGCTACACGTTTGTTGCTCCTTGAGATTTACAGTCGGCTAATGAGAACCATCACGATTTAAAGCACTTTCTTCTAATAGACAAACAGAGATGGGAAAATTGCCAGTGGAGATTATGCGTTACTGAGCGGGGTTTAAGCAGTTACCCCTGATAGGTTTCTCATTCTTCTGGTCCACTCAGAAATCAGGCTGGTGCAATTACTTATGATAATGTAATGAGCTGTTGACTCAGGTGAGCTGGTGACTCGCGCAAATGAAAGACTACACACACTCTACTGCCCCGCAGGCTGGGTATTACATTTCTCTCATCTGTTCTGCCATTGTGTGCTGTCGGTGTGTGTGTGTTGGGGGTGTAATATATATGGTCGGGGGTAAGGAATGCCACCCCCCCACACTGTTACCCCAATGTCTCAAATATCCTCAATGTCAAACTTGGTGGGCTCCAAAAATACTTCACCGCGCACACGCTCTCTCTCTCCACTGAATGTCCATCTATAGGTTTGTTCCTCATAATAGCTGTAATGTAAAACAGTGCTGCTAATCCTGTGCATGTTCTTCCTAACAAAACAACATTCACCAGCATCTCACAGATCTGGGGATCTAAACGGTGGGCGACTCTAAAATAGGTCACAAAAATAGGTCCTCCTATGCTAAATGCAAACAACGAAATGCACGTTATAACCACTTGGATAACAAAATAAAGCGAGCATGTTCTTTTGCCGTTCATCTTAAAGGCTGCGCATGCAACACGAATTGCAATGTGTTTTGAGCAAGTACATTTTTGTTTTCTGAAATTAAAATTAATTTTAAGTTGTATTTTTTAATATTATGTTGGTATGATTAATGTTGGGCATAAAATCTGCGTCCAGAGACAAAAGCAGTGCAGAAGCACAGTCCTAGAGAGTTCTGTCGCATGCCATGCGTCTGTCACTAGCTTTGCGTCTGTCACTGCATGTTGTCGCCAGTGACTGAAGATTTGTGTTTTGATGACATTGTGTCATATATCAGACAGAATGTGTTTCTCAAAGCAGACAGAGAGACGCGACCCCCTGCTGCAAGCTCACGGCCGGCGTCTGCAGCGGTCTGACCAGTCACTGTCCGTTCCACCTGTGTTTCGCTCTGCACAGATTCGTTCTGTTTGAGGTCGCCGTGCATCCACCCTGCAGAGGAAAAGGTGGATCGCCAAACGAGATCAGTTGGAGAATTATAGACTTGCATGTTACCATAAAGATCTGCATTTCATAGATGCAGGTAGTACTTAAAAAAGAGACTTCCACACCTCAGGGCTGCCCATCATCTTCGTGTTCCCCTTCCAGACAGCTAACATAAACAGATTGTCTAAATGCAATGAAAACAGCAGCCACTGACTGCAGCAGGCAGTGTGTGTCTGAGAGACAATCTTCTTATTCAGAGCCACAGCTCAACACAAGACCTTACCTGACAAACACACGTTAAATACCCTTTAATTTCTCAGTGGTTTCTCCTAGACAACACTAATGTTAGATTAAGACTCAGTTTCTAAGAGTGACATGTCTCCACTGGAGTCTCAGAACAATCTCAACAATGTCTCAAACTGGGCTCAGATTAGCCAAATTCTTGTTAAATGAATGTTATCTACAAGCTATACTGGGTGTTAACAACTGTGACAATTGTCTCAATTCAGGTTCAAAGTTTTTAACCATGCGTTTGCAGCCATAAACCATCCTGTTGAGTTAAAGGTCTTATACACCTGAAAGACAAAAACAAGCAAACAAATGCACACACACAAATAATAATAATAAATAAACAGTAAACTTCATCTGACTGCTGCATTATACGCAAAACAACTACAAGTTGTTTTAAAATAAGAACTTCCAGCGCAGCCGTGAGGCTCCACCAGTGCATCAGTCAACAGAAGCCAGTGAAACCAGACATGAGCTAATGCTGGAGCAACATACACTACAGCGCTGGAGCAAACACACGCTGGGATTGTGTGTAGTGACATTTTACAACCTTGCATTAATAAACACAATAAACAAACACATGAAGTCGAAGCATAAATGGTCAGTAGCTGTTTCACCCGCCAAAACATGAACTAGAAGACTGTTCAGACATTCAGAATAACCTGACTGAGTTGTATGGACTTTCTGTCCAATAATAATAATAACAATAATAATAAACACTATAAAACTACAATATTGTTTCTTGTATATTTCTAAATCTGCTAGTTAAACAAGACTTGTACATGAGCGTGTATATAAACTCTTAACAAGAACTAGTCTTTTACACTTTCTGAGGAGCGTGAGGGATTGCTGACCTGAGGGAACCTCAGTTCTACAGTGTAGGTGTGGATGTCACGCTACTGCTGTTTTTACAAAGGTGTTTTTTAGCACATTTCCATGTGGTTGCTAGGGTACTGATGGAGGTTGCTAGGGTGTTACAAGAGGTTTGCTAACCTGCCGAGGTCAGAAAAGGGAATGTTTTGGCTTAGGCCAGTATAATATACTCTTGTAAGTCTTCATATTATGGCTTCTTTTTTTGACTATTTTATTGTCCACCAGGCAAAAATCCAAAGATCTGATCTCTTGATTTCTGAAAAACAACATCACACGTCTCTTAAACAGGACAAACTGTATAGCGATTAACATCCGTTAGCATTAGCTGTAATAGTTAACATTCATTTACTTGAATTTACTGAATTTATTTATCATGTTCATTTATAAATATTAAAGTTGGGTCTGGTTGGGTCTGGTTAATGCATTCTAAACTAACATAAACTTACAATGTACAACAAAATAGCCTATTTAAAAATGAATATGAACCGAGATTGTTATTTCGTGGTAACTAATGTAAATCTATAAAATATTTTGTTACAACTTTAATTGTTACAATGACAGTAATTAAATGCACTTTTAATTTACATGTACGAATAACTGTGATTGTTTTCTAATCGCTGTGAGATCACCGGAGCTTTAACGGGTCAGTTTTATTTCCGTCACTTTCGTCTCTGTGGAAGAAATCCGAGGCATGCGCATCAGCGCTGTTGTGGGGTATTTATGAGCATGATGATCATGGGGTATTTTTGGCCCTGCATGAGGACGACAGAGGGTGTCCATTTCACAGACGGGGCGGGCGCGCTCGGGCTGAACACAATCAAAACGAGAGACTGCCGGTGTCAAGCATACAGAGAGAGAGAGAGAGAGAGAGAGAGAGAGAGAATGAATCTGGCTGCATTGCATCACCACCCTCCAGCGCGGCCAACTGGAGCGCCCGGCGACCCGAGCGAGCGTCTATTCTGAGCGCGTCATCTCGACGCCCGCTACCTCACTGTCTCATGACTGCCACAGAAGAGCTTAAACCATGACCTCACCAGAGCAGTTACACAATACCCAGAGACACATTGTCTCTAATGGAGCTTTCAGAGATTAACTATAAGGGAAGATATTAATTAGGATGGTTTAATGTCTTATACAGCTCACCCAAAAATGACATTTCTCTACATTTCTGTAGCCTCGTGTTGTTTTAGTGTTGTTTTGCGTTACGGCTGTACGTCAGCACGTACATAACGAAAACAACATACACGGGTTGAATGACATGAGGTGAGTAAATGACAAAGGAAGTATTACATAAAAGGAAAAAATAATTTTGGGTTAATTATTTTTTTTAATTGGCTCGGCTTGTGAAGGCACACGTTTTGAGTGCTCACTTCAGGAGTCTTTTGGTGATTTGTATCAAAATTCCAGCATGTGTCAGAGCTATAGAACACACACACACACACACACACACACAGCCTCTGGCTAAACTCTAAATTAAAGACCTGGCTATGCACAGCCCTCCTTTGAGGCTAACAGCTAATGAAATGTACACGCTGACACGGAGCCCCAGAACACGGGTGAGAGGAGCGACACCCGACACTCTCTGTGCAGGTTTACTGTGTCTGCTACCAGCCAAAACCCCCTGTCTGTCTGTCTGTTTGTCTGTCTGTCTGTCTGTGGAGAACACTGATGAAGAGTTACTACAATCAAATGTTTCTGCCGTATTCCTTAATTTACCAGGAAACTTTGTGGTTTTAACATAATGACTCTATAAATACCTCTGTTTATTACGCAGTTCCCCCGGGGGACTCCATTTTGATTGGTCAATCAGCATTCGGCAGTTAAATACTCAGGTTCCTGATTGGTCTGTAAAATTAATAATCATAAACAGTAATGCAAAACATGACAAACTCTAATGTTGTATAACCTTGATAATCTGCAAGAAAATTTAGAAAATGTGGAACACTCTCATGTTTGAATTAAGGGAGAATTGAGAAATTAGTAAGTGGAAACATGTAACAAAGAATCAAATCAAATGAATAATAATGACGATAATGATGTAATTGTGGTTGTTTGTAGTGTAGTATGTGTGGGCTGTCATTTCTGTCCTCAGATTTTTTTCTCAAAACACTCCAGCAGCGCACCGTAGAATCCTCAGTAGAGTTTCTCAGGTCCCGCTATAAATAGACCAATTAGCGCTGTTTTTCTGCGACGGGTGTGTGGTTTCTTACAACAGCCCGCTCACCCACGAGAGGGTCATTAGCAGGGCTGTCACCAGCTGCAGGACGGCCTCCTCACCTGCGCGAGACACGCCGGCAGTTTCAGGAGCATTTTACAACAATCAGTTGTGAATTTTAGCAGCTTAGTTTTAGTGGCTTGTGTGGGCACTGGCTGTGATGTAATGCCTATTTATTTGTTTCCAAATGCCTGTTTTACTCCTATAATAAATGTGTCCCCCGCTAATGCAAGCGAATTAATTTTCTCAGCGCTGAAGGCGGTTTCACACCCCGTTACGGTATTACTTAACAGAGAAATCCGTCTCTGCTTCCTCTCCCCACCCGTCCACAATCTGTGTTGCCGTAGGACATCACATAATACGCGTTCTCACCCAATTTGTTTGCCTTTCTGCTTAATTGACTGCGCTTGATTGCTTCTGGTAAATTACACTGAGACAGTGTGACGGAACCTCGGCCATCCGTATGTTCAGATTGCACTGTGATTTTATCACTCTGTTTATTTAAAGACGTACATTTATTTAATTCCCCTGGGATTACAAAAATTATACCAATTCCCCTGGTTCCCATAAGGCCTGTCAGTTTTTTGATGGTTCCATTGTGCGTTGTTTCCTGGGTGCCGCCGTCGTACGCGCGTGGCGGGGCCCTGCGGTTGCTCGCGTCGGAGCCGAACGACAGCGGCGCATCCAGAGCCCTCGAGCTGCAGGGCTGGCTGTCAAAACCGGCTAGTCATTTGGGATTACTCCAGATTGGAGCTCATTAGCGTCCCGCGGAGAATCGTGCGCTAAATGGTATCAAGTAGCTATTTTAGACGAGGTAATCTTGAGAACGCGACACATTGTGCTGCTTGAATTATTTCACAGAGATTTGGCTTAAGGAGAGAGTGTGTGTGGGGGGCAGAATAAATATACAGCTTGGGAAGTCCGCAGTTAGAAATTGGAGAGCTAAAATGCAATTTAATTTCAAATCACAGAATAAAAGCATGAGACAGTGGAGCGATTCATGCTGTTGCCGCCGTCTGCCTTTAAACGGATGACTAAATGATGGGATGACACTTACATCAAGGTGCATCTCCCTCTCATTGGACCCCAGCCAGCTGTAACCATGACGATGGGTTCTCTTCTCAGCAGAGCCGTGACCCTGAAACATGAGTGGTGCTAAAAGTCTAATTACACGAGCGACATGAAGAGTACACACAGTAAACACAAGCATTCTCACTGGAAGAGCAAGAGGGGAAATCCAGCACCGATCCCACCATCAGCTCATCACCATCTGATCTATTCAAGCACCTTCACTCGATAAGATGCCAAGTGAAGCTCTGTGTGGAGTTTAACAAGACCCTCGATAAACTGCTGAAAAGACTAGAACAGCAAGTCAAATATGTGCGATGTGTTTCAGTGAAACCCAACTGATTTTGTGCCAGGAAAATGGCGACACAATGTCTAATGTTTATCTTGCAAATGCTAAAATGTTTTAATTGTTTTATTATTATTATTATTTCATTCCGATGGTTAGTTATAGATTTGTGCTGAAAAGGAAATAAATCTAGTCTAATTTGACATTTTTTGGGGCACGACACACCGGTTGAGAGGCACTGCTATAAACACTGTTTGGTTAACCAGCCTCTTTAGCAAGACCATGATGGTCTAAGCTGTTTTTTAAATAGGGAGGAACTCACGGTTTGCCTGTAGCATCAGAATAAACCCACAGCTTGATTAAAGCACAACCCAATGTCATTTTCTTTGATCTGATACGTCCAGTGCCCAGACTTCCCTTCAGTTTGGTTCCCCCCCAGCAGTGGATAGACTTTCTCGTTCTGTACCAGCTCTAGTTTCAGCCTAAGGTCTCTGTCTCCAGGTTTCTTGTCAGGTAACCTCCCCGCCGAATGTCACCTAGTGAAGCACAGCTTCAGAAACGTCACCGTACAGGAATACTGCTGTAAAGCAAAGTCTTGCTCTGATGCAAAATGCACAAACTCTAATGAGTGACCCTGTAGGGGTAACCCTTCATTAGCTGCGATGGATAATTAGCGGTAATTAAGACCATTTCCCTGTGCATGTTTGTGATGTCAGGCAGTACATCAGTTGTGCCAATTTGTAGAGGTTTTGGGTTAATTATTTCAGAAAGTGAATCAGATAGTTTGAAGTCTTTTATCTCATTAAGCATGTGAACGACAGCGGCCGCAGAGGAAGGTAACCTCGCCGTGACGCCGGGCGCCGCCTGTAAGATACGGAATCTAATATGGAGATGCAGAAATTACAGCCAGAGCCCGAGATGAATTATTCAGTCAAGACTGCCAGTTTGCTGATGAATTAATCATCAGACACATCTCTGCCGGGGTTTATCTGAGAGAGAGACAAATGGACTGTTTGAGTTTCTCTGGCTACAACTTTCAGTCAGCTAGAGACTTCTCAGTCGTAAACAAGGCCCGAGTGAGTGAAGATGTTGATTGGATTATGCATTGAGCTTTAAAATGAGGTCTAAACACAAGAGGAACGACGTCTGACCTCTGAAACATCTCTCTTTAGCAGCCTCGACACACACCTGCTGAAAGAAGCCCATTTCATTTGTTAAATTAGCAAATGGATCATTTATTTCACATCTGTCATGTTAAACAAAGTCTGAAA
>JAZGTJ010020131.1:0-10550 GCA_036877575.1 Botia almorhae | reverse complement strand
TAAAGTCATATTTTGTTTACTATATTTATAAGGTTAAAAATAAAATACAAAATAATCAAATAAGATTAAGTCGTTTTCTGGAATAACTACCTATATAAAAAACAATATCGTAAAAGATATCGTTACCGTGAAATAAAATTTCTCATACCGTGAAATAAAATTTTGGTCATACCGCCCAGCCCTAGTGCAGATATAAATTAATTTGTTCATAAAGATCATAAATGAGCATAATATTCCAGGATTTTGTACAGCATTGCACTTTAAATTTGTGCTCTTTATCTCTGCAGTGTGGTCTCCATAACGCCTCAGATAACACACTGCGCTTTGTGAAGGAGAACTTCCTGGCAGATAAAAGTGTTCTGCCAGCCAATCACGGCCTGACTATGGTATCACCTGATCAGAGCTACAGCAACATAGCAGCTCAGAGAGTCCGCGGAGCCCGTGGCAAAGATTACACCGTACTTTACCTGCTTACAGGTTAATATTGATACATGATGGGCAGTGTTACATTTAACTTTAATTGAAATGTTTAAACCTCTATTTGTGTAGTTTTAATTATTGGTTATCATTCTGAATATCTGTAATAATGCTCTGTATGTCCAGCATGACAGCTAAACAAAGATTTATAATAGAAAAAGATAAATAGTAATAGAAAATGCTAAATAGTTTTTTATAGCTAATTATCTTTCACTCCATCTGGTTGTGCAGCTGTTACACCTGCTGTACTCTTAGTAACCCTACAGCAAGACCAATAGCCTGTACAATCCTCTCTGAGTACTTCACATATCTTACATGTATAATGGTTGCCAAAATAAGATCAAGAGCATCTTAATATTGCCCTATTTCCCTCTGTAGAATCAGGGTACCTGCACAAAGCTGTAATCCTGGAGGAAGGTGCTCACATCATTGAGGAGATCCAAGTGTTTCGTCCACCTCAGCCAGTGAAAAACCTTCTGCTGTCAATCTCAAAGGTACATCCCTCTTCAGACGCCAATAACTAGCATTACTCACAGGGCAACTACCTAGACAGCTCCCATAACACTGCTCAGCCAATTATAGCCCATCTGTGATTTTAAAGGTAATGTTTTTTCTTCTTTCTCTTTATTCAATATTTAATTCTGTTTATTCTTTGTAAGAGTAAACGAGACAAATGTTGGAAAAATGATATTATTTGTCTGACCTGTGAGGTTTGGATTTACTGGCCTTGGTCATGGTCTTATTAACTGGGTTAGCAGGTGTGCAAGAGATTTACTGTTAGCACTTTCTTAGAACTGTGATCAGAGTTTAATAGCCGTGTGAAGCTACAATTGGCATAAAATGAGCTGTGTGAGCTACAATTTGTGTATATAGAGAAGACCGTCAACATTTGTGTGCATGTGATAATTAGACAGTGCGCCTGCACTAAATAGTAATTTTTAATTCTATGCATTTAAACTTGTATTTAGAACATTTTTTGCTTTTTCTATGAACATTTAAATGGTGCTTGACCCTCCAAAAGTCATCACTATGAAGTCAGGGTGGTCGTCAGGGCATTGCTATGTGGTTGCTAGGATATTCTTGGTGGTTGCTTACTGGTTCAAATCAAATAAGCTACCCCCAAATCATAACTCCACTAGTTAGTAATAACAGATAAAATTGTGCAGCTTGTCGAGGAGAGTAAGGTTCTTGTTTGTACTCAAACAGATCAATAATAAAATAAACATCCCCATTTATTATTAGCAAATGATTAGTAATTATATCTTAGCAAGCACAATTTACAATTGTTACATCACTCTTCTATATTAATCTTTTCTTTTTCACACCCAAGATAGTCTGTTAAACTGTTTAATGTTCTCCTGTCCTGCAGGGGTCAGTGTTGATAGGCTATGCAGAGGGGGTGGTGTCGGTACCTGTGTCCAACTGTTCCTACTACTGGAGTTGTGCTGAATGTGTATTAGCCAGAGACCCCTTCTGTGGCTGGGACTCTGTGAGGAAAGCCTGCACAGACATAAGCAGTCAGCAGTCTCTGTAAGTATCATCACTGCCTGTTTTATTCAGACTTAACGTGTTTGTCTTAGATTTCAGATACAACCACATAACTTACAGAATTACGTACATTTATGCAAACATATATTTTTTTAAATAAGGAAACAAAAATTGTGTTCTAGCAACTGGCCCTGTTGTATTGCAATTGGCCCCGTTTATATTTGATTTAGAGTTAAAACAGCTTGTAGTTGGCTTAACATTGTTCCTATACCTGAGCATGGCACTAGCAACACTACACTCATGAGTTTGATACCCAGTGAACACACAAACTGATCAAATATGCTTTAAGTGCACTTTGGATAAAAGCGTCTGCTTAAGTATTATATTGTTGGTTTGGCATATCTTTTATCACTGATGTCTCTATTCACTGCTTTTGACAGGGTGCAGGATGTAGATGGAGGTGATGTATTAGAACACTGTAAAGCTACTACACCGAGGTCTCGCTCTGGTCAGCCCAGATCCTCCTCAGGTGAGTGCAGTTCATGATGTAAACATGTTGCCAAGTGTTGGTTTGTAACCCTGAGGTGTGCATTATCAACTTTTTTAATTGTATGTGATTATTTGAATTATGCATAATGAATCATGTGTCCAGTTGTACTTGTGTTGCTAGAAAATCTCTCTGAAATGTGCTTGTTTGTCCTGTTTAACTAGTTTATTTAGATTATTATGTTGTGTATTACTGTTATGAGACACTTTCCATTAAATATTTTGATGTTCTCAATGTAATATTTAGAATCATGAACCATTCAACGTTGTCATCTCTTAAATGTTTAGTTCATTTAATAAAAATGAAAAGGTACATCTTTATGATCTTATTTAAATACCAAAACCTTCATATTTACCCACATTTCCCCTCTATTCCCCTCATGGAACATACTATAAAATTGTGGCACCCAGGAAGTGACATCATTTGTACCCTTTATCACAGTGGGAAGACAGTTATATGACCTTAAAAATATTAGGTACACATTTACAATAATTTGAATCAGCTTTCTTAAAACATTGAAACCTCATGTTAAATAAACTACAAAATGAGCTGGGTGACCTTTTGCACACCCTTTAAACATGAATAAATTAAGCTTAATTTTTAATCCTTTTCAAACTCTTATTTTATCCCATATTCATGGAAAGTGCCATACAATGTACAAGAGTTTCTGTTTGTCTGTGTCACCTCTCCTGGGTGTGCTGACCCCTGACCTCCTCCACTGTGTGTCCTCCAGGTGAAGTGGTGTCTGTGTCTCTAAACGAGGTGGTGCACCTGCAGTGCCCGGAAACGTCACACCTGGCTAAACGCTATTGGCAGCGTCTTAACAGTCAGTTGTCACCCAAAATCTACATTCATTTGGACAATGGCAGCCTCAGTTTCGTGGCAACCGCATCCACACTGGGTCATTACCTGTGCCAGGCTAAGGAAAATGGCTACACCCAAACTCTGGTCATCTACCACATTAAACAAAAAGGCCACCCTACCACTGTACCAGCCGCCCCCAGTCAGCCACACATTACCACAGAGACAGAAAACAGATCCTCAGTCTCAACTCCCAAGTGGACGACACCCAGATGGACTGAGCCGAGTCCTAAACCTGAAGAACCGGAGCTCACTGTTGCACAGGATGATACACCAGTGCTCACCACACACAGAAGCAGAAACTTTCCTCCCTGGCCTGAAGCAGAAGAGGAGAAATCACGAATGATCGAGCTGGGGGAGAAACATCAGGTACACAACAAGCACAGCTACCTGCAGGAGCTGGTGGTGGTGTCCATTCTGTTAGCTCTGTGCGTTAGCACTTTGCTAACCATAGCACTCTACAGGTTTCGGCTGCCGTGCCGCAGCAGGACAGTCCCACAGACCCCCTCCCCTCACAGGGACGCAGAAAGGGGAGGTAGTGCAACACCACAGGAGAGAGAGTCTCTCCGAGGGCAATCGCCATGTTTGGAAAAGCATAATTGGCAGTCACACAACGGTCAGGCACATAATGGCAAATCGCCCATCACACTCAGTAACAGTATGCTGAATGGATCTAACGGCCACCTGCCCAACACGCCCATTTGAGGGCACACACTGATGTTTCTGCAGCCCTCACTTTTTCCATCTTTTTTAGCATCTTTTTAGAGCCATAATCAGATTTTCACTTAGTCAGAACTCAAGTCCCGGAACTGAACCTTAAAATAAAATGGTAAAGATGACACGTTGCAACTCAAACCTTTTGAGCCAAATGACTCTAGAATCTGCTCTAAGATTTTTCTGTAAGTAGACGTTTGTGTATATTTTTCAGTTTGTAAATGTTGACGCTGTAATTTATGTGACAAAATAGTTTTTATCAGCATGTATCATAGGTCTTAGGTCTCTCTTAAACCACTTTCAGACAAACCTAAAGAAATATTTCACTGAAAAATATGAATTGTCTTTATCTACTCACTCTCTTGTCATTCGTGTCAAATCTATATGTTGTTTTTTTCTGTGGAATAGAAAAGCAAAGATTTTGAAAAACCCTCTTTCGGCTTATTTTACATACAACAGGGCTCTAAAAACAACAAAAATGCTCCATATGACTTTGCACTATACTTCAAATCTTCTGAATTTGTACGACGGAATTGTGAGGAACAGATCAAAGTTATTCGCTCATAATTGCTCTTCTTAGAATTGTCAACTTCAGAAACATTCTTTCTACATTCAGAGTTGCTATTTCGCACATAAGACATAATTAGTCTTTGCCTTTGTTCTGTATTCTTTTTTTATTTCAAATTTTGAAGGTATGTCAGTTTCACTTTTAATGTTCATAACTTTATACTCTTTACTTTGCACCAGTGGAACAATTAAGTTTTAAAAAACAGATTTAATTTAATTGCTGCAGATTTTGTATTTGTGTAATGTGAAAAATGCATAAGGTACGGGTACTGTTGATGAATTCATTTTATTTGATTTTCTATATCATTTATAGTTCAGCAAATATATCAACATAAAAATAAAACTCAAAAGTATTGTTTTGGTGCTGTGGACCTATGGAAACCACTTCACTATACAGGCTGATTGTAATTCTTCAATATTGAAGCTGACGGAAATCTGTCATGTTTATTCTTCCCCCACTAGCTTGTGATTTATCACTGAAAAGTATGTTGAATGCTGAAGTATGGAAAATCGCTTTTTGTTTTGATAATGCCAAATTGATCTTTTTTTAGTGAAATGCAGGAATATGTTGTTAACTGTTTTGTTGGTTATTCAAAGAACTGTTTTTTTCTTTGTCTTTAGCTGGATAACTAATCAAAAAATCCAATTAAATATGTGAAGTCTAAAATGCACATCATATATTTATGTTTTAAAAAATGTTATTTTTTATACCAAGCCAACAGGTTTGAATATATTCAGAGAATAAATGCAGCTGTTGATTTTATAAGATGACTGATACACGTTTTCTAAATGGTTTGTCCAAGGCAAACGTTTACATGTATTACCACTAGGTGTCACCAAGGAGGCATGTCACGGAACTATTGAGACAAAAAGTAACTTTTCTAAACGTCCAAACAAATTATTTTTTTTAAAATCTATTCCTTGCCTAGATTGTGTTTAGTGTTTACAATTACATAATTGTAACTTTCGTTTAATGTGTCACGTTGGGAAACTATTTCATACGCGTTGTGCACGAGGTGATAAAGTTAAACGGATAGTGAAATCAAAGATTGTGCCATAACAGCAAAGCTCATTCCTTTCACAATTGTACGTATTTCATGTATACCATAGTTTTCCCACATGTAATGCTCATCGCTACTCTGCTATTCACATTGTGCCCTCTTTATAGGGCGCAGGAGTGAAGATTTGAAATCCTCAAAATCTGTTGAAAAATTGAAAGGGAACAGTTAGATAAAAACCGTGTGTGTGTGTGTGCCGAAAATGTGAAAAACATCTCCTTGTGTGACTATACCCCTGGATCCCCAAGATCAGGGCTAAACCCCGAATGTTTCCAGTGTCTGGCTCCGCCCCTGCTGTCACGTGCATCTGACGTGCAGTACCGCAGTGAGGTGGCGTCTGATGCTCTGCAGGCGGAGGTGATGCGGTGACATGGCAACTTCCAGAACTCACATGCTTCTACATCACGCAGACGTGATAGCGACGCGATATAACGCATCACGCTACAATGAAGAAGCACTTTCTCACTATAATGGACCCGTGTCGCTAGCATGGCGTTGAAAAATTAAAACAAAATGACGGACGGTGCAGTTTAAGGCTATAGGATAAAGACCGTCATCACCTTTTCAAATTTTCTTTAAATACAATCTAATTACATGTTACCAGCTATCTTAAAATCTTGATCAGTAACTGCGTCGATTTGATTCGCCGAACCAGTCAGGTAAATTAAGGAATGAAGAGACAAAGTAGAGCAACTTGACAGAACTTAAAAGATTCGGGGATTTTAAAGGGACATTGGTTAATGAAGCCCCAAAAGCCACCCCTGCTCCGCCCCTGTGTCACACCCATTCAGTTAACAGTTTTTTTCCTTTAGCCGCATCGAAGATGGAATAACTAATGGACGCGCTTTGGTCTTTTTAAAGAAAAAGATAAAGCAGCGCGTTAAACAAGATCGAAGGAGAGGTAAGAGACATCTCTGTACTTGCATCTCTTTTTGGGACAGGACACGTATGTGCATGCATAGGAATGCTTAAGGTTGCGATCAGGTGCGATATGGACCCATTTGACAGTACAGCATTAGAGTGATTTTTATTCGGTCGACTGTTCTGTTTATTAATGTTAATAATGTTGCAGTTATTATTGGGGAATAAAGGTGCATGCTGTCATATTGCGGGCACTGCGGATGTGAAGTGCTAGCAGAATACAGCGCGTTTTTTATCTTGTCTATATTTGGCTGCTTAACTCAAATCCGTGTCCAGTCTGACATAAATCCACAAAGCAACTAATAAAACAAATATTAATTTGAAATGTTATAGGCGTAAAATATAAAGACATTTGAAGTTTAAAATGTGCAAGAATATGAACCTCAAGGAATCTTATTCAGTGGCGATAGAAAACAATATCTGATAAAAAAGTGATAATACGTCTTCATAAATTATGATTTCTTAACTATTTGCTCACATCACATTCTGTAATATTTCTGTCACTTTCTATTTACGTGTACATGTGTTTTTGTGACTTCATAACTATTAGTATAAGCTTAATTCATAGCCACGTCCTTCACAATGTGTGTCTTAGAAGCAACATTGTCTTTCTTGTCCAAATATTTTCATTGTTATCCTGTTTGCTTGGTTAATGTATGTATCTATGCTCTGTCTGGAAGCTCATATATAATAATATACCTATGAAATGTTTTAATATTCAAAAATAGTCTGATAATCCAATAATAAAAAATGTTATGTTACTTTAAATGACTGTCTGGCCTCATATTGCCATATTTTGTGATTGAAGGTACAGAGTATTTAAGGATCAATTAGGGTTTCATGCAGTGTCATTTTTTTCTAAACAGTCTATAATTCTCTTTTTTGTTTCTTTTATCTTCAGATTCATCTACATAACCAGATATTCTGACAGGTTATCTGAAACCACATACTCTGATATTAGCATAGAACAGCCTTAAACTGACTGACATCAGCATGGGCATAGAGAGTCAGGGCCCCGCCCAGCCCACAGGAAATCTGACTCCAAAGCAGGTGAAAACCTTTCAGAATGTGGAACCAAAAGCACTGGGGGTAAGTGTCCCTTTTGTGTCCAACACTTCAATAAAGACAAGGCAAAAAAAAATGCAACCAAATTAGCGGTGTTTCTGTTATAAAACCTCTGTAATGACCTTTATTGCAACATGTTAGCCTGTTTAATTCATTGAGCTCACTGCTGTTCCATTATTCAGTCCATTCAGATTATCATTGCTGTTCTGTGCCTGTGTCTGAGCATCACCACTCTTCAGCTCTATAATGAGGTTCACTTCTCTCCTGATGTTATTGTTGTGGTAGTGATTGTTGTTCAGGTAAGATTCATGTGTTTTTTTGTGATAAACTCTTTATAAATGTGTTTAATCTGTTCTGGACTTTATAAATGTTTGCAAGGCATAAGTGAGGATGTTTTATGTTGTTTTCAGCTGCTAGTGTCTGGGTCCATTTTAATCCATGCTGGCAGGTTCCCGTCTCTGTTCTGGGTGAGTAAAAAACTCAAAGATTTGCAGAATATATTCAAACTATCTATCGATTTGTAGACATTTGTGCTTATTGGAACAAGGGCACTATAATTTAAAGTGTGGCTATTTTGAAGAAGCTTCTTTGCTGAACTTTTTTGCTCACTACATTATTACTACTGTATCTTTTATAGTTTATACTGATTCTACTACAAAATGTCTAAATAAGTCAAAACTTAATGTGACTGACACTGTTTGTTGAGCTGTACAGTAATTGCTCTCCCACATGTGAAGGTAAAAGCCACGCTGGTTGCTCACCTGGTCAGTGCAGCGTTTTCCACTGCTGTTCTTGGCCTGTTGTCACGCCACCTGCCTTACCGGCAGGACACGTACCACTGTGAGCACTGCAGGAGACTGGAGATCTTCTCTGTGGTGAGCTCACTCTACTAAAACTCTGGTAATACAATGTTGGTTAGGTTGCATTATGGGAAGTTGCGATCTTGCATTTCTGCACATATATATGTTGAATGCACATGTGTGTGCGTTTTGAGATGAGTGTGAAGAATAAAAAAGATACGAGACCCAGCAAACAAAAACTTTCAATTTTTAGTGTTAGGGGCATAAGATACGTCACTTTTTCTTTTGTAAACGATGAAAGTAACCTAAAGTAAAATGTACAACACTAATCAGATTTGTGTATATAGTATTTGATTCCTGTTTTAATATAGAATATAGCAGAATATAGAACATTATACATCATATACAAAATCTATACATAATATATAATTTGCATAATAATGTATGTTTGGAGCAACTTTATAAGGTAAATGACCCTTATAAATATTATACACAGTTTTTCTTGTATAAAGGTTTTAAGCTGTGATTTGATATCTTTAAAAGGCCCTGGGTATCTTCTTTACAGGCCTCAGTCCTGTGCAAGTAACCTTATAGGCCTCAGTAGAATATAGATGTAAGAATCCGAAACAATTTTGTTACAGTTTTTTCTTCAAAATATTTCCTGATGACTTTTAAGAGGACTGTACCAAAGTGCAAAACACAGCATCTACTAACTACTGACAGATTAGAATGTTTTGTGTCCGGCTCACGTACCTCATGTCAGTTTAAGAAGTTTTAAGAAAGGGAATAATGTTTTTAGTGGATTTGTGTTGGAAACAATGACGTGTGTCATTGAACCGTTCACAGGCAGTGAAATGAGGTTTACAGGGATTTTACAGGGATTTTGTATTTATTCTAAATATACACACACACAGGGCACTAAAATAGACACAGGTCCAAATCATGAATTACTATGGAAACAAATGGGTTGTAAATGACAGGAGCAAAACATGTCAGAGGGCACAAAAAACAGAGTAAGGAAAACATGATTTTGTGTGCAATTCAGAAAACTTTGCATTCGTGTCTCAGTCACACGTTTAAGTGTCACAAATGTGTTCACCATTAAAATGGTAAAAATTAACCTGTGTTTTTTAATGTGTAAATTACAGCACAGCATTTGCTCTTGTAATTAACATCTGTTTAAAATGTTTAGTCATTTTAAACATTTAGGGTTAAATATGCATATATGCAAAACAAATATACATTTATTGTTTTGCATACTTAAAACAGTGCTAAACTTTATGCCTTACATCCGCTTTTTGTACTCATTGAATGAGGCCTCCGCTCTCTTCACAACTGATTTGCTTCATTCACAAACAAGATGTATCAAGTCTTTCAGTTCATGAATGAATGAGATCTTTCTCTCATTCACACTCAAAACATCAACTCATTCAGTGAATGGTGTACTAGTTTAATACATTCAACCAATAATATGCTCAGTCACAGCTCACACTTGAACGCTATTGGCTCGTGCTTTAGTCCATCTCTGAAGACAGAAACAAGCTGCCAAAAGTGATCTGCATCTGTGCACATATACCACTGTACTGTCTGTGCTCAAGGAGGGAGAGGGAGAGTTCAGCAAACAAAAACTATGAGTCAATAAATTGTGAATGAGCATTTACTTAAAAGATTCCATAAAACTGTTTTTTTTACGAACGTAACATCACTATAAAAAAGAAAAAGGTCAGGTACTCAGAAGGGATACTGCAGTTGAGTCAGAGGGTGTGGAAGGCTGAAGCACAACAGGAAGGCTTGAAGTCCATGGCAAGACTAAGGGTGTACTCACACTAGGCAATTCGAACCATGCCCGAGTGCGTTTGACCACCAAAGCGCGGTTCGTTTGACTAGTGTAAGTGCTCCGAACCGTGCCCGGGCGCGGCTCGTTTAGCCGTCCCTGGCCCGCTTGGAAGAGGTGGGCCAGAGCATGGTTCAGTTGGACTCGGGCGCGGTTCGCATGTAGTGTGAGCGCTAACCGTGCTAGAGCACGGAACAGGACGCGTGACGTCACGTTTT
>JAZGTJ010020130.1:0-10551 GCA_036877575.1 Botia almorhae | reverse complement strand
GGACCCGACAGCTCAAATTATAAATCATTATTATACACTTACAGCTGCGAATCATGTAACGGTAAGTATATTGTGCCGCACATTTATCTATTCTGTACTTGCACAATAACTGATTTTTGGTTAGCCATAAAAGTTAAGCATTTCAGCTTTAAATACAGCAGTGCTGAAGTTCACGAGTCCTCCAGCAGGTTGTTTGTCCTGGTGTGTATTATGGCAGCCACCTGACAGGGGCGCCAGCAAAAGTTCGTCAAAGTAGAAACGCAGCGCGGTCACTTCACTCTGTGTGAATGAAACCAAAGCTGGCGATGCCTGGATTTGATTTTCCAGCTATTTTTATTGTTTAATCTGTGAATGGCGCCTAAACAGGACCCTAAACCTAAATTTCAAGAAGGTAAGATGGCCTGCAGGGAAGCTGCATCTTGTTAAACGACTCATCGGCTGTCCGGATGGTGAGCGGTGCGGTGGAAGCGGGCGCTGCCTCCGCGCAATGGCGCTGGAGATGTGTGCTGAAACAAGCCTTTAGCCGCGCAATGCTAATGCCGTTTTTAATTGTGTGCATTTATTTTTTTATGCATCAGCCCGCCGATTCGTGCAGGATTGCATGCCTGGTTTTTCCGTTACATGCGACGAGCCGTTGTACGTGCATGCAGCTGCACGTTTCTGAAACAAAACATTAGCTGTTATCCGTGTAGCCCATTAGCTCGTAGCAGGGCCTTGTTTACAGAAAGTGCCCATCACCGCGGATTATTGACGGCCTGGCGGGATTTGGTGTATTATACCGTTACAATATCGCAAGGAATATTATCTCATAGCTGCTGTAAATCACGTCCATAATTTAAAAAAAGCGCGAGACTTAAAATGCATAAAATGTATGTTGAATATAGAGGCGCGAATTTGGTCTTTTTTGTTCTTCTTTTAATCATTTTGTTTGTTTCTCTTAGTACTAGAGTTGATGTCGCTGATAATGAAATTGCCTTTAATTTGTTCAAGAGGTTGCAATAATAAAACATAATAAAAGACAATAACCGCGAGGCTATTTCATGCATATGCATTACAACCTACGTTGCATTGTCAACTGGTGCAGTTGTTGGAGATTTGAAGATGCTTGACGTAATAAAATAGCAACCTGCAGTTTTAACAAGTTACATTTTGCTTTATGGTTATTATGATTTCCTAAATCAGTTACTGTGGACTGTGTTAAAAGTAGGTTTGGCAGTTTTGAAGTGGCTAGCAATAGCAAGCTAGCTTTGAAAGCATAAGATCCCGCCCTTCCTTCAGAGCCACGCCTCCTCCCACACATGAACGCATACATAGTTTGACAGGCAGTTTGGACACCCTATCATAGCCTTAGGGCCGAATGCAATAATTGAGCAATTATTTTATGGTCCTGTGCCTTCCACAGAGGATAAATATTTATAAAAATATATTTAGACCACGTTACTTAGTGATTGCTATCAAGACATGAAGATGCTTTTTTAACTAGCATAACAAAAAATGCTTCTGGAAAAAAATGGCCTACCCTGACTTTACGATGTGTAATGTATTGACAGTATGTTGCAGTCATTTGTGTGTGTCTTTTGTGTGTGTTTTGACCTACATATTTATGTAAGAAGTGTTTAATAACCTGTAACACCAGTGAACATCACTGTCTGGTCTATTTCAGGTGAACGAGTGCTGTGCTTTCATGGGCCATTGCTATACGAAGCTAAGGTATCTGTCTGCACCATCTGTTTTAATGGATTCTACCTCCATTAAGGTCTTCAAAAGCCTGTTTGATATTTTTGTGGCAACCACAGGAAGAGAGTTTTCTGTTTAAATTGTAAATGCAGTCCAGGTGTTTGATGATCGTGTTTTGTAGATCAGGGTTAATGCTTTTGATAGCAGCTTCTGTTTTATGTAAAAGCACTTTTTTATCTGTTTTTTTATCTTGTTGTGGATGAAGATTCCGGTTGATGATTTGTTTTGTTCTTCTGTAAGTTCATGTAAAGAGGTTTTGCTTATGTTGTTTTCTGGTTGTGTCCAGGTCTTTATTTCCTATGGAACAAATATTAGCATCGTTGACATACATTTTTAGTTCTGTCATCGCAATGTGATTCTGTCTGTTTGAAATGTTTTGGATGTTCATATATATATAATTACGCTGTAAACATGTTTCTCTTTGCAGTGTGTAAAAATCAATATCAAGGATAAACAAGTGAAATACTTTATTCATTACAGTGGATGGAATAAAAAGTGAGTCTATGTATTCATCGTGTTTATAGGTGTTATTAGGATATTCCGCAGTTGACCGTATGCTGCAATATCAAGTCTGATAAGTTAATTCTGTGACTGTGTGTTTAATTTGTCTTCAGTTGGGACGAATGGGTTCCTGAAAGCCGTGTGCTCAAATATGTGGACAGTAACCTGCAGAAACAGAAAGAGCTTCAGAAGGCAAACCAGTGAGTGTGTGTGTGTGTGTGTGTTAAGATTACACTAATAAAAAATGCTGCATGATTCCATACACAGATATACACTTGAAACGTGCACTTGCGCGGTTGCACGAACAGTGGTGTATAAATAGTGAGGTTTCTCTTTACGCAAGTATGCAAATTGTACCCATTTTTTCCCCAGAGACCATTATGTTGAGGGAAGGATGAGGGGTGTCGCACCGAGCAAGAAGATCGCTGCTGTGCAGCAAAAAAATGTGGATGTGTGAGTGTTGTTTGCTTGAACTGTGAAGGAGCCCTCAAATAAACTGCTGCTTACCAAACTTACGGCAGCTGATTGTGTACCGCGTCTGTTTAACCGTGAATTTTCTGTTTCTTCACTAGAAAAACAAAAAAGAACAAGCAGAAAAGTAAGTTCTGTTTCTTTGTAAATACTGATGTGAAATGACTCCTGTATTTACACTGTTTAATGTATTCAAATCTGGATTCCCTGTCTGTCAGTGACTTATCTAGATAAATCTTTAGCACAGTAAAATTCATACTTTATAAAAGATTATGTCCGTTCTACATGCTCAATCTTTAGGTAGAAAACCTGGTTACTACTACATACTGTGCTGTCCACTGTAATTGCGTAGGTCGAGTCAAGGGGAGATACTGTGCTTGTTTATTTAACTTAGTTAGCAGATTGTTGCATTGATGGTTAACTCGTTCTGAAATCAAACTCTGTCTTGTCTGTTGTTGCTGTTCCTCAGCACCAGGAGCTGGAGAAGGTACCAGCACTGGAGATATGCCTCACCCACCACGCAAGAAGAGGGCACGCGTTGACCCAACGGTGGAGAGTGTATGTCACGTCAGCACCTGATAAAACCGAATGTTGACGATATGACATTAGTGATGATCTGAGTGATTGTTTCTCTGTACAGGAGGAGACGTTCATTAACAGAGTCGAGGTGAAGGTGAAAATCCCTGAGGAATTAAAACCGTGGCTGGTGGATGACTGGGACCTGATTACTAGACAGAAGCAGGTACGAACCTCCTGGTGTGCCGAACCCAATCTGCTTGTTTCATTATGATGCAGCGTAATTACACAGTAACTACACAGAGGCAGCGTAGGAGTAATGCTGCAACTATACAGAGGAAATAATATATGATTAGGTTACACTTGTCACATGCAACTGCACCCACTTAACCGCAAACAAATACCCTGATGGAAATAAGTGATGCCAGGTATATTACAAATACATTATACAGGCATTCAGATATGAATATGAAGGAATATGTTTTTATTTACAATTTAGGCTTCAGGATACTGCTGGCGTATTGCTGACATGTGTCTTGTGATAGTGTAATGTTGTGGGGGTTTTTTTTGACGTTGTGTCATACTGTAGCCAACAACAAGCTTGTCATAGTCCAAACGTCCATGAACAGTTATTTTCTACTTTAAATCAGTTGTGCTCCGTAAACTGTATTTATATCGGTTGTGTTTTATTACATTGTTGTCGTTTAGTGACCCTTTAAAAAACACTAATCTGGATTCGTTGGTTTTAGACGATTGGAATTTTCTGTTGGTAGATCGACGCAAGATTCTTCAAAAATGTATTTGAAGTTTTGAAACATGAGACTGATGTACAAATACATGAGAAACATGAGTTTTGAAACATGAGACTGATGTACAAATCTCTTTTGTTTAGCTTTTCCACTTGCCTGCGAAAAAGAATGTGGACGCCGTCCTGGAGGACTATGCAAATTACAAGAAGTCGAGAGGAAACTCTGACAACAAGTATGTTTGTGTGCCATATGGAAACTAATGATTTAATTATCCAGCTAATTGGAATCGCTGCTGTACAAATGATTAATTTGATGCTTGAGTCTTCCAGTTAATTATTGTCGCTCACTGTAGAATTATCTCCTCACGAGAGTCTTTATAATGAGATACTCTGCCGTACTTGACGTCTTCACTCAGGGAATACGCTGTGAACGAAGTCGTCGCTGGAATCCGCGAGTACTTCAACGTCATGTTGGGCACTCAGCTGCTCTACAAGTTTGAGAGGCCACAGTACGCGGAGATCTTGGCAAACCATCCGGACACCTCCATGTCTCAGATATATGGGGCACCACACCTGCTGAGGCTTTTTGGTATGAGCCATTCTTTGCATCTTTTTAAAGACACAAAATAATTGCTGTGTGTTTTAAATGAATGGCTGTTATTTTATCCCCAAAGCCTAATGTAGTTGTTCTGCCAACAGCAAAAGCGTATTAATAAGATATAAGAGAGCTTTAATTAGTGGATATTTCATGAAAAGTTTTATTATTATTATATTACTAGTAATTATATATCACTCACTAAATATTAGGTTTTTAATTTGTGCTGGTATTTGATCTGCTGGCCTCTTTTGTGAACTTGAATCATATTAACAGTGAGAATTGGAGCAATGCTGGCCTACACACCACTGGATGAGAAGAGTCTGGCCCTGCTTCTCAGCTACCTGCAGGACTTTTTAAAGTAAGTCTTCTCTGAGAATCTGATCAACTGAAGCTGGCAGGGTAGATGAGATTCAGAAACATGTTTTGTTACGCTTGTTGAAAGTCTCTTCACATCCTGATAGCAACAACCGAGCCGTTGAAGGCGTAGGACCACAAAATGTTAGTCCAATCATTAGGGTAAAAATTTTCTGGCTTGCCTGTCAAATTGTGTTCATGTGTATTGAAGGAGGTGTGGCTTTGTTGATCGCTCTGAAAGGAGGGCGGGATTGTATGCTTTCAAAGCTAGCTAGCTATTGCTAGCCTCTCTGAAATTGCCTATCCTACCTTTAATGAGACATTATTTTATGTCCATTATATAGAGATATAGATGTTTTTTACATTGTAAATTGCTGTTGCAGCGCCTGTGATGTTGCGAATTGTAAACATAATAGTTTTAAGCTAGTTTTTTGTGTCAGCACCGATATGTTTAGCGCGCTAACTTAACTAACTCATCTATTAAACACAATAACTGACTTGTGTATAGATTTAATATAACATTTTATTTTCGATTTAGGTATTTGGTGAAAAATTCATCGTCTTTGTTCAACGCGAGTGATTACGAAGTGGCACCTCCAGAATATCACCGTAAAGCTGTCTGAAGACGAACCCGTGAGGATGTTTGGTGCTATGTTCTGATCACCGTTTTTAAAATATTACTATTATTTTTTAAATCCCTTCATCTGTCTTGTGGAAGAACTTAGTGCCCACGGCATCAGACATTAAAAATCGGAAATCCATCGTTTGGTAATCTGTACTCTAAAGATGATGTCTGGTGTTCCAGATAATTGTCCGGGATTCAAGATTCTTATTACGCCTCTCTGGAAAGCTGCTGGAAATTGTTCCCGTGTTTTTGGTTGATGTAACAGTGATAAACAGGATCTGGTCATGTGTTGCTGAAATGCTGCATCATTTGTGTTTCGTTTGGCTTTTTTTAAATACACGTCTGTCAATAAATTGTCCTTCTCAGATGTGACGGTATCGCATCATTTCCTGAATCATTCTAAAATTCTGAAAAAATGCAAACTATTGCAACTCAGACCTCATTTTAACAATTGAAGGATTCCATATGCTTTTACAATCACATCTTGTAAAAAAAGGTTTTATATAAGAACTTAAATGGTATGAAAGCAGCTACTGTACTTAAATCATACGTAATCACGCTCTGAAAAACAATTGTTCCATTGTGGAAAGGTTACCGGCATCGTGATGCAACCAGTAATGTTTAATATGCCTGTTTTATATTATATACCATATTTTAATGTTTCATTAAAGGATTACAAAACGAAAACCTTTCACTATAGCATGTTTTAACAAAACTGGAAGTGTAGAAACGCAGAGTGTGTGTTTACATACACAGTTTTCCATCATGTTAGTTAACCCATACAACATTTGTTAAGCTTTATAGAAGTGTAGCCCAGGTTCAAATAATGTTTCCTTGAAGGTTAAAATGCTCGTAAATTTGCTGTTTGGGAAGTACAATGGCACAGTGCAGAAACTAGGTTCGGTTACACAGAACAAAATATAGGGATGGACTGGAGGAGGTCTTCAAAAGCCATGTGTCTGAAACTGGTTTGACTACCTGGTTTGGCAAGCTCACAGATAAACCGGTGACAACTATATGTAATTGTAGACTTAAACCTCAATAACCTAACTGTTGTTAAATGACTTATTAGTCTTGACTGTGGTTTTGTTGTTTAGTCTCCCTGTACTAGGAACAAAGCTAGGTAGCCAACGTAAGTTAATAGTTAATTTACGTAAGTTAATAGTCACATGTCAGCCCCGCCCTCACTTATACAGTTTATATATGAATGAGGGCGGGGCTGGTATGTGATACCACATACAGGATGTCACTCATAATGTCTTCAGGTCATAATTCTGAAGATTTTGCTGAATACATGTCGGACTGTATAGTCTGCTGAAAGTAATGCGGTACATATTTAGCACAATATCAACCTTTAATCTTAAGTACATCTAATATAATAAAATGCAGTAGCTAAATGCATAAAAGCAGGCCAGTTTAAAGTACAAAAAAACGGAGAAAATGTGCCATATTAGTTAGATTACAACGCATGTCTTTGCTCATTCGCATCATATGCTTCGTGAAAAATGCACATTTCTAACCAGGCGCTGATGACGCGCGTCTGCAAACAAGACAAGCCTGCCGACAGTATTAGCATGAGCTGTATCCAAAACAAACACTCGTATTGTCTAGCTGGTTTTGAAGGCATCTATAGAGTTCGTGGAATTTAGCCCACAAATCATGTGCAGCAGCTTTTCCACGGCATGGCCCTGTAGGGAGACTCCCCAAACACACCGATTGGCTGCGTTGTTACACAGTTTTCCTGGTTATTGGTTCAGGAGAGCGCGTCAGGTCTCAATACGGTCTGAACCTTGTAACCGAGGGCAGGAGTAAGAGTTTCAGCCAAACTTTGACAAGAGACGCGAATCTGGACATCTGGACAAGTGCACCGCGCTTGCTTGCGACTATACGGGCGTTATGAAAAGTTTAAAACAGCGACTTAAGAAAAACGAGGTAAATACATTAACACGAAATACTAGATGAACTGTTTCGAGTAGAGTTTGTTGGACCGAGCCCATAACATGTTCTGAAAACTCGCATTGTGTTAGACGGATGGGGTTGTGGGTGGACAATCTAGTCGCGCTAACAAATTGTCTATTGTTTCAAAAGAGCGATATGGATAAGTGTTATGTTTGCGGCTAAAGTGAGCGTAACGGTAATAAAGTTTATCAGATCTTTAGAAATAAACGCACTGGTCGATGGGTGATGACTATAATAGCTGCACAAGTGGTTTGCGCTGTCTTGTCAAACTTTATGCGCTCGACTGACGCATAGAGACGTTTGTGTACTTTGTTGTTGAACGCACACTGTTGAATACCGAACAAAACGAAGACTCGTTTTGTAAATTGTGATTTTATTTACTCGTCCACCTCGTGAAAACATCGCAGGATGTGGAAACGTAGAATACGATCATATTTGGGTGTTCTCAGATTTGATTGTTACACAGTTATTACAGGTTTCTGTAGAGGCATTAAACTTCGGGTGAGTGAAGGTTGTTGCTCTCAAAGGTTCACAAAGCTTGTGATTTTAAACTGAATCACAGTGCAGTAAAGCTATTTGGCGTGATGTAATCCACACCATGTCTGGTTCCCGAATCACATTCCTGCCGAATGCATTTTGTTATTGTGGGTCCAAAAGTTTGATATCCACACACACACACACACACACACACACACACACACACAGACATACTTATCTAAATGACGACATTCCATAGATTTCTGTTGTTTTTATACACAGCTAGTTTTAAACACTATAACCTAACTCAAATCCACACTCTAACCCTAACAGATTATTTTAATCATTTAAAATAACTTTATTTACTGTATTTTTATAGGGTTTTAACAAATAAGGACACCCCCAAACGGAGGCTTTGCTTAGATTTGGGTACAGGTTTGCCACTAATATAGTGTGAAGGAAACACATACACAGAAAGGGATATAACTAAAATAAATGTGTCATTTCTGTGTTAATTCTAGGTCACTAATCACATGTGAGCAAATCTGAGATATTGCCTTGTAAGCTCTTTTATTCAGGAATCAGATTATTTTGTCTGAATGCTACTTTGTTAAATAAAAAATTTTGAGTTAATGTAAAATGTTCAGCATGTGATTTGGTCATTGCGTGTTCTGATGTCTTACGTCCGTCTGATGTCTGTCTCAGAGTACAGAATGGGGAAGATACGAGGAGCGTCTGATGAAGGCCGTGGAGAATGAAGATACAGAGAAACTAACAGCTGCAATTAAGAAAGGAGCCAGTCCCACCAGACTAGACCCGGAGGGCCATTCTGCGTAAGTGTGTCGCAGTCAAACGACCCCCTTTACATATAACCGTACTGATAACGATTGAGAATATTCTCCAAATGTGAAAGCATCCAGATGGATTTGCACGCCATTTTGGCAAAAACAACTCATTTGAAAATCATCTCTATGCTTCTGTGCCAAAAAAAATGACCGGGCTCATTTAAGGTCTGTTTTCTGAAGTGGAAGCTTACAAAAAAGACGGTGTGCTTAGTAAGTCTCGCGATCGTTGATGTAACATGTGAATCTCAAACACGTACCATATGTTTACCCTCTGTACAGGGACCCTATGGGGTATATACGTCCTTTCTATGCATTTCATCGCTTGTTTTTTGCCACCAAAGAAAGCTTTGAAATTAAATTGCATATGTGCAGCCAGGGGATGAGCAAAGGGATTTTGATGTCCTAATTCTGATGTCCTCGCTTATCCTCCCCTGCACAGCACAATGACTTGATTGTTGTTTGAATTTATTTCCAAGAACTGTTCTGAATGGAAAGCAGGGCGTCTGTTCTGGCTCTCGCGTTTTGTAGTGTTTTCGGTAATGTATTTGAATTGCTTTAAAGATGACTGGCACCTGCAGAATGACCGCAGTCTTAACTGCCTGAAAACAAATTTGGAGGCAATTTTACCTTCTGTGCTATTTAAATCCCTCTTCTGCGTTCGTTTCAAGATCATAGTTTGTTTACTGTCATTTCACCCTTTATAAGCTGTCTATAATTGTGGTTTGTGAAAGGTTGTGTATTTCTTTAAAGTATAATTTACGATGTTGTAAGATTTTGTAAAGAAGATGCCTTGATTTTCATAGTATTTTCATAGTACATTATCTCACACAATCATGGAAAATGTTATGGCCTCGTGATATGACCCCTTTGAAACACGATGTTCCGTGTTACAGGCCAAAAACGTTCCTGTAACTTTAATCTTTTCCTGTGGCTTGTTTTTGTAAAGGGTTTGTTATTCACTGGGTGTGCCAGGCCTCCTGACTGAATTTCGGTCACATAATACTTTGTGATTTTGTGTTAAGCACTTCAGTTCAGTTTGTTTTTCAGCTAAAGTTTTGCTTATAAAAAATTGGATCCCCTAAAAATCAGCTAAAAATCAGCTTTGCTTTTGCATGATGCTGGTCATAATAAAAAACAGCAGTAGGCAGGCTTCTGCTATTTTGTTCAGTTATAATCCATAGAATGCATACCTCTCCTGTCAAATTTACTACAATAAAACATCGCCAGTATGTTTAACAGAACGCCTGCTTCTTTTTATTTTGTGTTCGTATGTTTTTTATTTTCATTCATTTACTTTTGACCTTGCTTGTGCCGCATGCTTGTACATGTGTTTATAACCCTCTCCTACATCTTATTCATGCTGCTTTTGTGCATGAACTCCTCCAGATTTTAAGACATAAATATCTTATTGCTCCATTCATCTCTGGTGTATCGTGACTGCATTGTGACTGCACTCAAGGAGTGGTTGTGTTTATTTTCTGTTGAAACAGGTCGCCTGCCATGTTGTTGCATGTTTTTCTGAATGTCTGTTGGCTCTTAATACATCCTTGTATTACAGACATATTAAGTTATATTGTGAATCTTAAAGCTGCAATCCGTAACGTTTTTGGTTAAAAATAAACCAAAGACGGTTATTGAGCTAGTACAATAAACAGATCAGCAATAACAGTGTTATAAAATCAAAACGGTCCTCTTACTTTACCCTGATTCATACCGGTAG
>JAZGTJ010020129.1:0-10551 GCA_036877575.1 Botia almorhae | reverse complement strand
CAGAATATCCAGAATGTGATATACAGAATATGCATCTAATTATGTGTGTTTTGACCCATGTATGACCCATGGGGGTTAGCTATGAATTTTACACAGTATGAACAATTATATATCCCAGAACAGTCAAAATTACATTTTTAACATTTTTGTTACTTAATAGAAACGTTAGGGAAATGTTCTGACAACCTAAAACTGTTAGCTGGGTAATCTCAGAAAGGCCAGATATTGACAGATTAATCAACCAGGCTGAGATGTACGACTAATAAGAAGCCTGCAGGAGAAATGATAATTGTGTCTTCAGAGATGATATACTCGTGAGATGATGTGTTGATAAGGTGACATTGGTGATCCTGATGAGGTCTCATCCATTGATAAGTTCCAAGAACGTATTTCGACCAACTTTATTAACCTGATTCCTATGACAGCAGCGTCATAAACGAGGTCAGAGGCTGCTGTGCAATTATCTTGACCCAGACAGAAGATACGACCACTGAACCGAACACGTACAGTATCAGTGGCGTGCCGAAGCCAGCCTTCCTCACTCAGACAAACAACCACGTGTCACGCGCACGTTTCGCCCATCTGCCGACGAGCGCGCATTGGCACGAGGCTGTCAGGACAAATAGCTGCTATTTGTTCATCCCAAATGATTTTCACGATTAAATGAAAACAAACAATCTTGAGAATTAACATATCATTAGAGTGCAAAAGACGGCAAATTTGCATGAGAAAATCCTGCAGTAATGCAATACGCGGGGTGCCAATCCTGACATGCTGCCTTTTGTCGGATGTACTCTCAACAGGAAATGAATTACAAATGGCAAGAAGCAGCGGGGAATGTGACGGGCCGGTCGACTGCTTGCATGAGTCTTTAGGTCTCTGGGTTGGTTCTGTCAATTAATAAAAAGTTCATTATGGTTCCTGTTGGACTAGATTCAAGCACAGTTGATGAGATGCAGAATTCAGATCTCGTGTGAGGGATTCTGTCATTTGAAACAGAGCAGACTGCTGCACACCAACAGTGTGTTGATACGAGCGTCACACACGATCCTAATCCTCCATTACGCTTTTGTTGCCGCGTTTTCATGGAAATTATGTAAATGCCATTGACTTTGAGAGTTCCATCTGAACCGTTCGTGTACAGTAACCTGTACAGATTCATAAAATACTGTAATGTTTACAGAATGTTTGTGATTTTTTTGGAACCCTTTCACAGCTCTCTGGCGAAAAAGCCACCAGACGTGACGAAATCACGGAGACTGAAAACGGAACAGTTATTGAAAGTGGACGACCATGACTTCACCATGAGACCGGCATTTGGAGGTGAGATTGTCATTTTTCTAAGTTGCATCATATTTACCCCAAAACCATTTTCTGCATTTGCATGACAAAGCCTCCAGAAACCTATTTCAGACCTTCAAAGACAGTGATGTGTACTGCAGAAGGTTCGGTGTCAGCATCTTCAATAAACAGTTCTGAAATAAAACTGAAGATATGTCAAAAATAAGACAGCATAGCTCAAAACTCAAAACAAAGAACTCAGCATGCTGTTGATAACAGCGATACAAGTATAAAACTGTGTTGTGTGGTTAAAACCACTGACAGGGCCCACAGGGAACATTCTTAAAATGTTGGGTAACGTTCTCTAAAGTTTTTTCAAGGTTATCAAAAACCATTCTTGCAGTAACGTTAATGGAGCGTTTTTAACGTTATATATCATATCTGTCAAAAATGTTATTCTTAAGTAGCTAGAGAGACATTTAAAAATGTTACAGAATTAAATTATTATTGCTTGAAACATTAGAGAAGCGTTTTTACAACCTAAGATTGTTAACAGGGTCCAGCATAAACACTGTTGCCCATATTTAGTATGCAGAGTATGGAGGGCAGTAATTTGACCAGCAGGCATCAAATCTACACAGGCTCCCTCTAGAGGGCTAAACAAGCTCCTCATTAAGCACTCTAGTGGACTGTAATTAAAGCTGAGCTTTAACTGAAACACATTCAGGTGTTTTTAAATTATATTACTATATTATGTGACAATGAAACATATGGTTGCTGTTAAACCTGTCATAAAATTTATTAAAAAATTGGAGCATTTTTATGTGGCTCAAATGTTGATGTTAATAATGTAACATGAAAATTTAGGCAAATTTTCTATTGACCACGTTTACGTCTTCTGCGCACAAGGTCAGATTCTCTCTCCTCGGGTGCAGCACACAAGAAGCTCTTTGGACCGATCTCAGCTCATGCTGGGATAACATTTATCATCAGGTCCTGCACAAGCTTGCGGAAGTCCCTGCCAGCTCGAGTACATGTAGTTATTAAAGCGAAAGAGGGAACATGCCAAATACGGAGAAATTCAAAAAATGATTATTTAAAGCTGCAATCCAGAACTGTTTGGGGGGTTAAAACATAAACAAAAATCAGTTATTGGGCAAGTACATGACAGACTGGATCTCCTTACCTTACCCCGATTCACAACCGTAAATTCATAATGAATATAATATAATCTGAGCTGTCAGGTCTGATTTTTCCGGGAAATGTCAGTTTGGCTTCATTTTCTTTATGGAAATTAACCATATTTTCACTACAGTTTACACCAGCAATCAATGGTTACTATAGTTAATAGCCATGATAACCACAAATTAACCATGATTTTGCTATAGCAACCATAGTTTAACTATGGTATTTTTAGTAAAACTGTGATTATACAAACGGTAAACAATATACCAAAACACATGGTTACTACACTTTTACTCTTGAAAAACATGGTTTGTTTTTGTATGGATTGACTTGTAAGAATTGACAACATAAGTAATAAAAAGTACAGCAATTTGCAGTTTCATGTTTCAACCAGAGATGGCAGTAGGGAGTTACTGATTGCAACTTTTAATATTTAAGTTAAACTTATAATAAACGTATTAAATAAAAATACAGTTATACATCTTCTAATAATATAATTTCACAATTAAGTATGAAATTAGGAAAGAATTGAAATCAATAATTGCCACGACGAGTCACAGACGTACGGCCGTCACTGTAAATAAAATAATTAAGACGCACGATCATGCGTCGGTTTCTCAGTGCAGTGATGCTGCAGCTCTTGTGTTGCTCAACATCATTTCACATGTGCAACAGTAAGATGTCCCGGAATGTTTTAAAAGCTGTCGCGCTCTGATGTAATTTATGCATTCCCATGGATTCACTCAGACCTTGATTTCACATATATTTCCTCTCTAAAGCACCTTATTAACTCCAGATCAAGTGCAGGAACAGCTGGAGCTCTGAGACTGTCAGCTGGAGTTCTGCACACTGCACACAAGCTTTCCACGCAACTTTCACAAGACCGTCGTTGTGCACACTGCCTGGAGAGTTAACAATCAATCATCTTATATAGCAACAGCTGGATGTGTGTACAGATTGCTCCTCTGGGAAAATGAGATTTTTAATGCGGAGATTTCTTCTCGTCTAGAATGGTATTAAAGGATGAGATAAGGAGCTCAAGGCTTCTGTTTGTACATCAATTGCTCGCCACAGTTTTGACCAGTCAAGGTTAAAGAAAAAGCAAAAGAAGCGCGTGTTTTGTTTGTAAGCTGGAGAACTCACACGGCATGTCTATGTATCGCAGTGTTGCGTAGCCGAAGTGTAGCAATCGCTTGCAATCCAGCCTTTTTATAAAGAAACGTCAAACAAAGTGAACTACTCACCCATTGTTTGAAAACACACTGTGGCACATGTTCTATTCAGTAAGTCAGACTGAATTCAGAAGATTGCAGATGTTTTTGTTGTTTTGTTGTTCTTTAGGGTTTTTGTTTTTATTCTGCGTGGATTCTTTATCGTTACCATTCACAACAATAATTCTCATTGGCCGGCGACTCAGTTTATGCCAGTTGTTTTGTGTATAGAAATGCGGCAGCAGAACTGCTGTCAGGGAGAGTGTTTACATGTACACCCAGATGCCAGGAGAACTATATGAGATTTCAGGTTTTCAGGAAATCGTCGGGTTTTCTCCCGTTTTGACATCAGAAAGTAAACAGATACACACATTGAATAATCCACCAGAATGACACTAAAGGTGTTTACATGCATAAATAAAATCGGGTTACTGGGCAAAAGTAATGAACGTATACCTAGCTAACGGGGAGCGTTCACAGAACGTTGGCTAACGCTCTTTTAAAGTTCTCTTAAAGTTATGTAAATATTCTTGCAGTAACATAAGTAGAACTTTTTTTAACATTATATATCACATAAATCAAAAACATTATTCTTAAGTTGTGAGTGCAATGTTTTAAAAACATAAAAACTTTTAAATAACCTTCTTTAAGCCAAGCCATAATGTTAATACAGTGTTTAAAAAAGTTTTTGTTACTTTATGGAATATTTGGAACACTCTGCTGTTGCATTTACTGGTTACTCACTGCTTGCGTGTGTGGTACGAAACAGCCCTAACCCCAGCTAACAATTTTAGGTTGTAATATTGTTTCCTTAACGTTTTCATTAGGTAACATAAATGTATTATTTTTAAAGCTCTAGGGAATGAAAACGTCCAGTTTTTTAGATGTTGCATTAGCGTTATTGCTTGGTTAAAAGAATGTTAATCTGTTAACTTTTTGAATTTTATAATGTTTAAAAACGTTCCACTAGCAACTTTATAATAATGTTTTACTAACATTACTGCAAGAACGTTTTAAATCTGAGAACGTTTCCTGTTCGCTGAGAAGAAGCGATGAAAGTTCTCAGCTGAGTCCATATTGTCCCCAAGACTTCATTGATGTGTTCGTATATAGAACAACAGGAGAAAAAACTCCAGCAGTTGATGCCGTTCCGCCTATGAACAGAGTGTCTGAAAGGCTTTCGTTTGGATGCTTTGACTCGGCGTACGTTTGGGAATTGCTGATGTGACAGCGGGGGGTCACAGCCAAACGGAATGAAAATAGTCCAAATAGATTCACCCCCCAGCTGCCTTTCTGTGAGGGAAGCATTGTTGCGTTTGTGTAACAGGGAAAGTCTCACAGTGTGATGTCATAAGTGATCTGACGATCTCACTCGAGAACGGATCATATTGTCGTCCAATGGGAAGGCTGGGGGAAAACGCACCATTTTCCCCTAAGCGTTATTTAATTGAGTGGGTACAACCAGCCGTTTCCCTGATCTTCCGAAAACGCCATAAACCTGTTCTAGCTCATTGACATATCAGTTTGAAGATGATTAAACAGGCGAACTCACACAGAACAACAAATCAATGATTCCGTTTCATACCTCTTGTTAAGCCTTTAACGAACTCAAAGTAAAACTGTGGTTGTTTAAACTTGTAGTATTTTGTGAACATATTGTCTCGTCTACTTCACAAGTTTAAGTTGTGTAGCCTGCCTTAATATCACAAAATATTAAAGTCATATAATACAAAATAAAAATGTATGCATATCTAGACCCACAAATGAAGAACAAAGAAGGTTTTCAGATGTGTTTCTTAAAACCTAGTCAGTGGTTCCGTTGTCACATGTGAGACACATGTATTGGCTCAAGTTACCCCAGGCCTGGTTTTTACTGTTCCACTTTCTGCTTTACACAACAGACAAGACACACTTTAATGTCGTAGCTTATGAAAGCACACACTAAATTGTAATGGATCTATTATCTTAGGTTTTCATCATCAGTCTGCACACCAATGCAATTTCTCTCCACATTTTTGGACATAAATCATGTGTCGTGTCATTGTACTTTAAAATCATTGCTTCTTCCTCCTAATTGTGTGTATTGTTGCCTAGAAACAACGGAAGCTCATTTTAGGTATTTTCACACAGATAAATACGTTCATTCTGTTTAAAAACACTATAGCTGCTCACCAGTATGAAATAGTGCTGGTGTTCTTGAGTAGCTTGAACAGTTTTACCAGAAGGACAATGCCGGCTGACCATCAACTGGTGAAGATCTTACAGTAGATACACAGCTAACAATTGTAGGTTGCAAAACATTTCTGTAACATTTATATTAAGTAACAAAAATGTTAAAGAGGTTCATTTGAAAGTAGGAACGTTATCGCTTGGTTAAAAAACATGATTAAAACATTCTTAATTTTGTAACGTTTTAAAGATGTTAAATGTCACTAACAACTTAAAAATAACATTTTTGATGTATGACATATAATAATAAAATTCTACCAACATTACTGCAAGAACATTTTTTGACAGCTTTGAGATAACATTAGCCAATTTTATTAAGAACGTTCCCTGTTAGCTGGCTATGCTAGACCAGCACCAAACTAGCATAGACTAAGCTGATCTTTTCCTCAGGCAAGCAGTGCTTTACTCTTTATTGTCGAATTGAGGCATCCTGTCTAAGCCACGAGGTATGAGGTACCTGAGGTACCATGTGCCATGTGTACTGCATACATGAGATTTACTTCAGAAGCACAACAGAATTGCTAATGCATGGCTGTAGCCTCGTTTAATCCAGAGAAGTCTAACTGATGGTGCATAAAGCTTATGTCTAATCCTGGACATGGGGAGTATCCCTTGATGTACATAGAGAGCATATAGCAGTCATACTGTGTTCCTCGGTCATGTCAGGCCTGTATGTATTTCTTGCTCTGCAGGGTTACATATATTCTGTATTTTATCTCATGTTGTTCTAGATGATTCCCTATGTATTTTAAATAGTGCTTTCAGTACTGCACCCTCCCAGCTAACACAGAACATTCTCAGAACATTGGCTTGCGTTCTCTGAAAGTTCTGTCAAAGTTCTTGCAGTAACGTTAGTAGAACTGCATTCGACATTAGTAGATCATTTTTCTATTTATGTTTAAAAACACAGCAATTTTTAAAAAATGTTTGAATAACGTTCCTATAGTAAAGCAATGATGTTAATACAACGTCTGAAAACCGGTTGTTTGAACGTTCCTAGAACTTTCAAAATAGCATTTTAACGTTTTTGTCACTTAATGAAAACATTAGTGAAACATTTTTACAACCTAAATCTGTTAGCTGCGCTGATGTTTAGCGATATTCCAAGACGTGAAATGGCCAATTGAGTCAACAGCAACATCCTGCAATCAGATGTGAACTGAGAGATCAAAAGATCTGCACGTGGCATCTCAATGGCGCTCTTCAAAACAGTCATGTTTTATGCAGCAGTATTTTCTGTTTTATTCATAAATGGTCTTGCTTAGACAACGGGTGAGAACGTTCAGAAAAAGATCAGTTACCCTCACAAGCTAAATAAAAAACATGAAACTGAGGAAGATCGTAATCACATTATATTGTGTTGCTCCCGTATCTGTTTCTCGCGTTCTCCTTTTTGTCTGTTAAAGACTTAAGCGGTCCAGCGCTGATGGGCTCGTCCATCTGGAGGATCGCTCGATCTTAGATAGACTGCGGCGTTTTGGCTGTAGTGACTAGATTAATCTGGCAGTGGTTTGTGTTGACCGGCCGGTCAACCAACCTTGTGGATTAACACATGCAAATATTCCAGACTGCCCCGACCTGTAAACAGCTGGTTTAAAGGCCACCCACTGTGCATACATTACCCAGAAATCATCAGCTGAACACTGTTACCCAGCAACCTCAAAAGATAAACACTATTATTAAAGTCTTTTTTATAAAAAATAATTGTGTATAGATGCTTTAAAACTACGTGCGTTGTAAAAACTACTATATACAGTAAAACAGACTTGCCTGACTAAAGACAAGGAAAAGCCTAAAAAACAAATACATAAAAATGACAGACACGAATGTTCAATAAAGTTATTGTTTATTTATTAGTAAAAGTTATCGGAATAAAAAACTCTGCAGCTCATGACACTATCTGTAAGCTGTTTGCGGATGCAAAGCAACAGCAACTTGATGCACAAATACAAAATATATCACAGATGCACATTCATAGTCATTTTAAACCAAATGTCACATTCAATAAGAATTTAAAGCAAAACTTTTCTCAAACAACAAGAATGTGCACAGGTGTGCATTTATTCTTAAAACTTTGTATTCTCAAAAGCTTTGAGTGAAGCTCATCCAATCAAAATTTAGAGTCTAGAGCTGTTGTTTATAGTTATATTGTAGTGATATCTTGGTATACAAGGTCTCATAAAACCTTGGGACATCTAAGCCCCATCTAAGCCAGATGACCAGGAGTGGTGGATGCGCTGAGAAATGGGGCAGCCGAACTCAAGGTCACCCAAACAGTTTCAGATTCAAACTGGCAGCAGGGGGTTGATTAGTTTGGACAAATCGATTTCACCTAGAAGCTGTGTCCTTATTGAGGCCGATTCATGTGATATGAAAAGGGTTGATGGTACGTGACAGGGAAATTGACTGGATGGTTCCAGCGGCTGTATCATGTGAATGCTTTGCAGATGAGTATCTGGATTACATAATCAAATTTCTAAAAGTCATCTGCGCTGGTTTTGCCGCCCCTGCCTCAAATGCATTTTCTATATTAAGCCGTGCGTGCGCTTTTCATGAAGGGTTTTTCGAAACGCGACGTTCCGTTAAGTGACACGTAATAGCAAGTTTCAGTCGGTGTCAGTGTCATTTCCAGCATCAAGTTTTTAATCCACCATTTAGCATCTCCAGTAATCTCGTCGGATTACTAGAAGTACAGTGGCAGCAGAACACGCCGGAAATCCGTTTCGAATCTGTCCGCTGTCCATCCCTGCCCATATGTACAGACTGCCCCCTACCCACCCAGCTAACAATTTAACGTTGTAAGAACTGTGCGTAATTTTCCATTAAGTAACAAAAACAATAATAGTTATTTCGAAAGCTCTAGGAATGTTCAAAACATCCAGATTTTTAGCATTAACATCATTGTTTGGTTTTAAGAATGTTATTTAAACATTTTTATATTGCTTTTACAATGTTTCACTTACCACTTAAGAATATCATTTTTTATATGTATTTAACGTTAAAAAAGTTTGACGACTTCGAGAGAACTTTTGGAGAACATTAGCCAGCAGTCTGAGAACATTACGTGTTAGCTGGGCATTTACCCGAAAGTCTTACCTTCTGAGTGACAGATACCCCTGTTATACTAATCCCAGTGAGGAGCAAGGGTTTATGTTTGCTACAAAAGACCTTACAAGTGGAGCTGCGTGTATCAAAGCTGCAGTTCTGCTTGAATGCTCTGAGAAAGGACTGCTCTCAAAAACGAGTTTTCCGTAGGATCCGTCAGATGTCAAAGCCGCTGCTAAGCCCTTTGTGAACAGATCCGCAGAAAGAAAAGAAGGAAAACAGATTCGCATCTCTGCATCAGGACGTATTTAATAATGCTCTCAGAGGTTTTACTGAACATGCTGCTAATTACGAAGCTGTTAGATGCCAATAAACAAGACGTGTTATGAAAAATTAATGCACGTGCAAAGGAGGTCGAAAAGCAATGTAATGGATAGCAAATAAGAAGTTCACGATGGGATCTGACATACAGAGTTACGTTGTATAAATGTGTTTTTCAGGTCCTGCTATTCCAGTTGGAGTCGACGTTCAAGTGGAGAGCTTGGACAGTATTTCAGAAGTAGACATGGTACGTATTTGATATTTGATACGTATTTGATTCACATGATTTCACATAACATCCCCAAAACACTTCAGCTGTAAATTATACAACATATTAAAAGACATTAAAGCTGCAACTTTTGGGCATAAAAATTAACGATAAACAAAAATCAGTTATTGAGTAAGTACAGTGTTCAACACGATCTCTTTATCTTACCCCGAAGTTTATAATAATGATTTATAATTTGAGCTGTCGGGTCCGATATCCTGGGAAATGTCAGTTTGGCCTTGTTTGGCGTCAAGATATCACTCTAAAATTCACAAAATAAATTTACTTTACACAAAGTAAATGAGAAATCATTACAGTAATGAGAGTAATCAACAGGATTTTGGGGGGGTTCCATAATTCATAAAAAGAAGCCAAAAATCATAATGTTTTTTAAAGAAAAGGCCTCGTTTATTTATTTAAAAATATATAATTTCTTATTTCTTTATTTTATCCCTGCGAATAATGCTGAAATAGCCTGAAGCCTGAAATAATACTGTGTATGTTATCGACAGATGTTGTGAGAATCACACTCGTGTTTGTAATTCTGCTGTTTTTTTATTTGCAGTTACTGTGTTCCACAAGAGTGTTTTTAAAATAAGACACACTGCGCCTCTGATGGCAGAAACTTTGATCATGAATCTTCTTTTTGCTTCTGCTTTAACAGTATATGACACCCATGCTGTCATTCCCTTCTTATGTTTTGTATTTCCCTCTAAAGTCTTTCTGGTGTTCACAAAGAAACTGATGCTATTGTTGACTGTATCTAATTACTGGCCTCTACAAAAGTTTAAAGTTATGTAACAAAAAGAAAAAATTGTGGAAGGCTGATCTGCTTAAGAGATTTAGAGAGGCATAGCATAGCTGTCATACGATACAGAAGAACGAGCGTTACGTACTCAGACAATCGGTGTAAAACAAACTTCAAAGAGCAAGACATGAGATGTGACATTGTGTTTTTAGAAAATAGGTGAACGTCAAAACTGTCATATTTATATTTGATTATATTTATGG